>JBBIGC010090186.1:0-10133 GCA_037576955.1 Lepidarchus adonis
TATTGGAGACCGGCGTTTATATCTATTTTTATCTTTCGATCCCAGCGTTTAATGGAAACGGGCGACTAAAAGAGACAAGCTATTATTAGAAGATATACGGTAGATACATTATATGCAACTGTTATCCACCAGAGGGCAGTAAAGTTGTAGAACACTTCAGTGCTATGGCCCATTTGGTTCTAGAAAGGAAATGTGGAAAGATCAGAGGAACATTCTGGTTCCGGTCTGCACTGCAGATGTTACAAATGAGAATTGTGCAAACAGCATCAGTCGTCTTACTACTGCTTCAAACTGTGTCAAGTAACTGCAGACAGACAGGCTTACGTGGTGTTTTGTTTGTATAACATTGTTATTTATAAAAAAACATTAAGTGCAGACAAATATCAGGCTGCAATGTTGCTAATACCACTATCTCTGTTAGTTTTACTGTAATTAAGGCTTAAGAATTAAAATACTGTTAAACAGTCTCTGACTTGTTCATGTGGTTTAACACTGTTTAAAGCAAGTGTCATTATGCGCGTGTAGTTCTCCAAATAGGTATTACAGTACAAAGCTCATTTAGCTTCATACTCGCTCTGCAAGACGTGTCCTCCATACTGAGCCTTTACAGAGCGTATTTCAACAGTATGACAGCAATAGCACAGGGGAAATCAGCTGTGTGATACAGTATTTCAGCTATTAAAAGCATTATCAATTAAAATTACCCTTAGACATGAAAACAGGAGAATAGATTTCTTTTGGTTTAAAATACATCAAATTTAAACAAATATGAATCAATGTTCAGAGTTCAGATGTTTAGAGTAGCTTGTCCAAACTCACACTGAGGAGAATATACTCATAGAAGAGAGGAGACAGCATTTATAACCTCCTGGAAAAAGCACACAGGACTTTTGATTGGCAGCTAGCAGCAGAATGTAGTGTGAGATTATTACGTGATTAGCAGAACAGGAAATGTGCAGAGGAGACTCTGTTCCACTCAATTTACAATAATGTGCAATGTGCCTTTCCTTTACAGATGACTCACCGGCAGCCTGTTACCGTTGAGGAAGACGCGCACACCCTTGGAAGAGCCGGCAACATCATAAGCTCGTCTGGTCATCAGCGCCACAGTGTCACGGTCCAGCACCTGCATCTTGAATTTGGTCAGGTCAGGCTGGAAGGTGATGCAGGTGTAGTCGTCTCCACTGAAAGGCTTGATTTTCACCTCCCCAGCACGACCCATGTTATCAAACCACGACTGCAGAGAGTGAGAGAGAGAAACAGTGTGTAGATTTATTGTGCATCAACAAAACAATTTCACCCAAAAAGACGAGTGGATGAGCCATTAATGAATAACACCACACGTCACTGTGAAGCTGCCATCATTGTGTTAACTGGTTTTAACATGAGACATTCTCCAGCAGCAGACGGCTGCATTTACTCCCTTACACACTAATGTGGTCAAATAAATGGAGCTTACAAAATCTTAAACACCCCATTACTTTTCATAAGCATCCATCTCACTGTACAGGGAATTATTATTCATATTATTATATTATTAATATATTATTACTACTCCATCCTCTGTCTCGGATTTAGTCTTAACACAGCTACAACACTAAGACCTAGTGCACAATATTTTAATGCATTTAAGACATTAAGTCTTTAACATTTTAAGAGATGGCAGAAACCCTGACGAATCATCTCCCATGTGTACTGACCTGTTTAAAGGAGAACTTGGACTCTTTACAGGCAGTCTCCACCGTGAACTTAGTGCTGAAGATGTTACACAGCTTCGCACCATAACCGTTACGACCACCTGTTCAAATGCAAAGAAAGAAACCAGAATGTATTATAAACTTAAAAATCTTCAAATACTAAAGGTTGTGCAGCAAATTTAACACTGCTCATGTGACCGGAAGCAGCCAGTTTTGAAGAACCAGATCAGTGCACCTGTGACCTTCTTCTGATCATCATCGTAATTGCTGGATGTGAGCAGCTGGCCAAAGATGAGCGCAGGCACGAAGACTTTCTCCACTTTGTGCTCCACCACAGGAATTCCCTTCCCATTGTTCCAAACACTGATGGTGTTGTTCTCACTGTAGGGGCCAAAATGAAAGGTGATGCGTCATCCTTGAACAGTTTGGTACAAAACATCCTCTCCATCACCCAGAGCATATTTACATCTCCACCGTTTCATGTTCCAGGTGTAGGTGAATGTACTGAGGGTCTTGCCCATCACTTTGTAGCATGAAAGGCAGTGGAATTTCCCACTATGCTACACCAGCACCAGCTTTCACATTTACACTGTTTTTTGGCAACACTTTGGCAAGCATATTTCAGCAAGGTGAATTAATCAATAATTGAAACATTTTAAGTTATATTCAACTTTTATTTTGGTTCAAATTTAATCTGCCTTTTCCCCCTCCATAATTTTCTGTTCAATTAAGTCACACCAAGCCGACCCACTAGCCAGGTCCCCACAATCAGACAATACTGCAAACACGGTTTGCTTTTCTCATTCAGACTGAAAACTTTAGGGGCATTCACACAAAAACCTGAGCTCAAATCCAGGTCTCCATTACATTAATGATGTGCATGTGAAGAGACGGTCAAAGTACTTAAACACTCACGGGTCAATGTTGATCTTGATGCAGTTCATGTTACCGTCTCTCTGCTTGTTATCTGCAGCATTAACTATTAAAGGAAACATGATAAACATGAGTAGCAGGATTAAGGCTACACCCAGCACCTACTGTATTTCCCAAACCACAGGTCGCCGCATTTTAACCCGCAGAAAATGCTCATTTATGCTTAAAAATCAAAGACAAGCCGCCTCATGTTATTAGCCGCAGCATTAACGAATTTACTGATCTGAAATAAAAGCATCTAACTTGACCTGGAGATTTGTAGCTCTATACCAGTAGTAACATTGGAACAATTTAATATATAATTTAATTTAATGTGTAATTTGATTGTACGGATATCTAACCACAACAGAAGATCTACGGTGCAGAACTTAAGCTCCATGCATCGTCTGTAACATCCAACATGAACGCATCCAACAATAGCGAAAGCGAAGCAGCACAGGTCGCAACTAACGTTTACAGATCTGATTTGAAGAAAGGGAAACCTAATATTTGCATATCAGAGTTGCTCATTTTATACTGAAGAATTTACATGTAGACAGATGATTGACATCACTGCCTGATGGAGCAGTGCAGAGCAGTTTTCCAGCAGCAAAAACAGGTTTTTTATTCTTCTCGCCACAGTGACAACTAGATTGTAAGATTATACTTAGTAAAGCTAATCATATGCTGCATTTAGACGAGATCAACTCTACAACCACTTATTTTACAATACACAGAGTCAGCTTATTTTGGTGCATCCAGGTCTACCATGACGGCTAGGCTAACTGATTACCGAGGCAACTGTGTAGTGTGTGGAGTGGAGAACGGGTGGATAGTGTGAGCGGAAAAAGAGTGAAAGGAGCGTTGCTTTTAGCAGAGTTGTAGCCTGTTAGCGAGAGAGCACAGGTTAGCGGCACATGTTGGAGCATCTTGCTAATGGGAACAGAAATTGTGCTGAGAGAAAACAGAAATAAATAATAAGTCACAAGTCCCAAAACAGAACTCTGCACGGGCTCGTTCAGAAGTTGGAAATTTAATTTGGAATCTGCCACTCAGCTGAGGTTGCAGTGTAAGAACAGGAAAGGTAACATAAGCAATCACGCATTACACGTTCCGCGTTTTATACCGACCGGTCACTGATCTTTGATTTGCGTTGCTTTTCAAACTGTTCCTTGCTGCAGTAAACAGTACATTTAAATTCAAGTAATCATTTGGGGATGTTGTCTTTTTGTACTAATGTTTTTAGATAGACCGCCACATTTAACCAGCCGTTTGCAAAATCAATGTGTAACCTGCGGCCTATCGTTGGGGAAATACGATAATACACAACAGTCCCAATGTGTATGTTACAACTGGGAAAAAACAATTTAACAGCTTACAAACTGCACATGTATAACTAATAAAAATACAGCCAAACTCCAACCACACATTCAGCATGATTGCTTTTGAATCGCTGTCACATGAAAGCAAAATATATCAAACAAGGTATAGAAGAAGCAATAGGAAGTTTACTGGCATTTCATAGCTATTATTTTCCAGCAGTAAGTAGGAGCATCATTCACACAGAATTCTTGCAATAAATGTGCATACACAGGTATATAAACACACATTCAAATGTGATTGAGACAAACACACATTTAAGCAGCACAGCATAATAAAAAAAGTGAGAAGTGAAAGTGCAAAGAAGTATTTTTCATTCCGTTCATAAGACATACCCAAAATTTCATCAAAGATCTTATAAAGGCCAGGCACAAATGTGACATCTCTGCAGTTCATACCCACATCGTCGTCAAACACCCACATTTGCTGAACAGGAAAGAGGGAGAAAAGATTTCGCCTAAAGTTACAAGTAACGATAAACACAGTTGATCATTTAAGACAAACTTTGCTTGGCTCAGACGACCTGGCCTTTCTCTGGGGACTTACCTGGGTGAGCGGCTCAACAGACCCGATGTAGGTGTCAGGCCGGAGCAAGATGTGCTCCAGTTGGGTCTTCTTCTGGTAGATCCTCTCCACCGAGAGTCTCTTGTCATCTTTCTTGGGCTTGTTCAGGGCCTTGTTTTCAAAGAAAGCCTGGAAAGTTGAAAAATGAATCCAGCTTAGGGATACTGGACATGAAAGCGAATTTTACAGTGAACATCACTTTGCCAAGTGAAACAGTTGCTCTGTGGGTTTTACATTTGCAATAGAAAACAGAATAGGACCATACTGATTCAATATTTTTCTTTAAGAATGGACAAATAAGATAAAAAAAAAAAAAAACAGTAAAAAATAGCAGCCAAGTGTAAACATTTCCGATGCCAATATCAGTGCATCCACTTGGATTTGAGAGGAAAACATTTATATATACAATTCTGGAATAAAGATAAAATAAGATATATACATATAAGTTATACATAGATATACATATACAAGTCATAGATATCATTCCACACCAGTCGATACCGATGTTTACGTGCATCTCTAGCAGTTAACAACGCTAAAACAATAAAAGAGTCTGTATAAACTCAGGACAGTCGACTGTTATTGTATTGCATGCACTTTTGAGTTCATTGTACCATTTATTCGCCAGCTATGTAAATAAAATTTCAATTAAACTTAGATTTTAACAAAACGGGAAAACTTCGGCCGCGTCCTAAACCACAGACTGTTAAACTTCTCAAACAACATTAGTGGCCATTTCACTAATGACTGTGTGCTAATGTTTGCACAATATGTAGTGTGGTAGCATGCGATTTAAGACGCAACCTCAAACGTGCACCACGGAAAGAAAACGCTAATAAACGTGACTTACATTTATACCATAAAAAGTCAGTTTCTCGAATTGGCTGGAAATCTCCATTTGCTTTAACTTTTAGTTAAAGTTAGTTAAGTTCAAGAATAAGTTTGTATTACCTTTAGCGCTCCGTCCGTTGCGGCCATGCTAGTGTGTCGCTATCGGTTATCTCCGAATGAAAACAAGGATAAAACTTGGTAAAAATCCGTAAAACCCTCTCTTAACGGGCTGGAAATGTACAGGATCGTGACCAGTTGCACTTTTTGTATTTAACGTGTTACGATGTGCTGCTGTGTAAAAAGGGGTGTTTTAATCCTGCTGCACTAACCTGCCTGCCTCGCGCTAAACTACTCCAGCTAAACTGCCCGGTTTGAAAATTCAAACTGGAGCAGCAAATCCTCCCGCCAGCTGAGCGAGCAAATCAGGAAACAGTAAGGGCGGGAATATCCAATCAGCGCACCGAAGGCTACGGTAGTATCCAATGAGAGTAAAGAGATGAGGACGAGAGCCAATCAGTACAGAAAAGACTGCGGAACAGCGTGTAAGCGACATTAACCCATCATGGCCGAAATAATAAGAAACAGATTAACATAGCATAAATAACATATTTAAAATTAGGTACAATTTGGTAATACAAAATTAAATAAAATTTAATTTTAGATATTTCAGTCGTTCGCGAGCTCAAAAAGTGATCGCACTGACCCCTATTGGCGAAGTGCTTTTTTTTACCCATCTCAGTGAAACACACCTAACAAGCTGGTTCACCATATGTCCAGAGTATGTTCATTCATTTTATGTGCACCCATCACACTCCACAGAATGCAGTGATCATGATCATAATCAATATCACTGCAAAGTGATATTTACAGAACAGTCATTTATTGAAGTTGATGTGCTGAAAGCAGGAGCCTAAAGAGCTGAGCCACCTGTAGTGTCTGCATAGCCCACCAGGGGGCCACTGTCCACCCGGATATTCATTCACTCATATGCGAACCGCTTATCCACTTCGGGTCATGGGGAAGCTGGAGCTCATCCCGACTACGGGCAGAAGGTACAGGACACATCACAGGGCAACACAGAGACAGACAACCATTCACTCCCACTTCCACCTATGGGCAATGTCGAGTAGCCAGTCAACATAAGCAATTTCCTTAGGGACAATAAAGTTTTTCTGATTCTGATTTTGATTCTGAACCTAGACCACAAGCCTTTGGACTGTGGGAGGAAACCGAAGAACCTAGAGGAAACGCAGCCACAGCAATATGTGTTCTTTAATTAGTCATAGCTTTATTTAGAGACACATGCAGTAGCTCACATTATTTCCGCTGTTGTGTTACCACATTGTGTCAGTTCGGTGAATGCCGGTTGGTCAGACAACAGAAGGACTTGTTTATTCATTTGTATTAATTTGTAAATATGAAAAAATATCAATTAACAACATGTTCCAGTCATTATCCTTTCAGCTGTGAACACCTCATCAGGGATCACGTCATCTAGCAAAGCACTTGATTGGATAAATATTTGAAAGTAAATAAATATTATATTTATATTTAAATAGTTTGATGATATTATTAATGATTTATTTTATTCTCACCTTTTTTTCTGTTCGCATCTCCTCCCACAGAAGCTAGAGATTAAATTCAGCACAGACATTGGGGTCATAGTGAAGAACTGGACTGTTGTTTTTAACATCGAAATTCCCAATCCTTACAGAATTATCAGTGTGTTCCGAAAGATTTTTTCCCATTTACTGTGAATGGAGGAATGTTCAGCAACTGGCTGGTAACTAGGGTTGGGAATCGCAGGGTATCTCACGATTTGATGATCCGATACGTGGCGCACAATAACAATAATTTCACGATTCTGCAATAATCAAAATATCGCACGACAATGACATAGCGATATAACACAGAAACACGGGGCTGCGTTATTAATTTACACACCGCAATGCTATTGTCACGTTGTTCATATTTACTCATCAAACACTACATAGTCGATTGAACACTACACCCCTTTAAACACATCCTTCCGCTACAGCGCTAGTTTTAACCGTGTCTATACTGGATGAATTATGGAGCGATATGTTTATTGTCTGATCTAAATTATTGCTGAGGACAGTTCAGCAAACCCTAGATATTGGCAGGGACCCATGATTCCGCACACTTGGATTACTGAGTCTTTCCACCTTTTAAAAGAAACTCTCTAGCAATTTGTGTTTACTCACGTCGACAGTTCGCTCGTAGTGTAATCCAGTTGCTATGAAAGAAATGCAGGAAAGAGACGCACAGAGATACGACCATCACACAGTAATCCACACTCTGTTCTGCCAATGTTCAATAAGCCAAACGCAGACTTTAGATTTAAATGTGGCTGGGGCGTCTCAGTTGAGCTTTTTTTGCATCTATCTTTTGCAAAGTTCAACTTCAGCTGTCACTCAAGTTTCCTGCACTCAATCGAGCAGCGCCACCCAGAGGGGACAAGAAGTAGCGACCCAGTAAGTCAAATAGGTAACGAATGTTTATTGTTTATTTATTGAAATATCGATATTGCAATGTGTGTATCGATTATCGTATCGCGTGAACAAGGACAACGATATATAGCTATATCGATATTTTGGCCCACCCCTACAGGTAACAGGCCAATACCAACACCACACACACACACACACACACACACAGAAAGAAAGAGAGAGAGAAAGATGAACTGAGAAAATAAAAGTCCTAATAAAGGTCAAATTGGCAAAATAAAAGTACTAACAGAACAAAATTAGCTTTAATATTACAAAATGAAAGACCTAAAGACAAAAGTCCTAATACTGCTAAAAAAAAGTATGACCAAATTAAAGTCGTAATTTGACAAAATAAAAGTCCTATCATGACAAAACTTCTAATATGACAAATTAAAGGTCAAATCAGCTAATAAAAAAGTACTATAATAACATAATTAGTTTTAGTATTAAAAAATAAAAGACCTAAT
The DNA here is from genome assembly GCA_037576955.1 of Lepidarchus adonis. Classification (NCBI taxonomy): domain Eukaryota; kingdom Metazoa; phylum Chordata; class Actinopteri; order Characiformes; family Lepidarchidae; genus Lepidarchus; species Lepidarchus adonis. The sequence goes on from JBBIGC010090186.1 coordinate 8,362, forward strand.
GACAAAAGTCTTCATATGTCAAAATAAAGGTTAAATATTAAAATACTTTTTCACAGTTGTGGGGTGTCGGGTTCTGAGTTTATTCATACACTTTGTTTTTTTGTTTGAAATTGATGTAATAAATATCAATGTCTAACGATTATCCCAAAATATATCTTAAATAAACATTTTATAATCTTTATCATTACACATTATATAAGTTGGGGGTATTGGGGGATTGGGGTTATTTTGTTACTGTGTAGGTCAGCTGGCTGCCTGGACGACCTATGTTTTCCAGCCCTGAGCCCCCAGTGCTAACTGAGTGAACTGGGTGGGGCATCGCTCATGAAGGCAGGGTCTCAGGTGGCCTCACCCCACCCCTCTCCACACACTCATTTTCCATTATGAACGGTACAGCATCAGGAATGGGGAAAGCTTCGGTCCATGTCTGCGGTCGCCACGGCTGCTCCACACCTCCACAGCTCCATCTCTCCTGCTGGAGGCTGGCGGTCCTGGCTGGAACCCGTGATTCATGTATGTACGTGCGTGACCCCCCTGACCCCCCCGACACAAAGAAATTCAACCCCTCCTCCATCCTCCCAGCACCTACCTTCTGCCCTCCCTCTCTCTCTCTCTCTCTCTCTCTCTCTCTCTCTCTCTCTCTCTCATCCTCTATAACCTTCTCCCTCTTTCTGTTCCTCTCTCTCTCTCTCTCTCTCTCTCTCTCTCTCTCTCTCTCTCATCCTCTACAACCTTCTCCCTCTTTCTGTTCCTCTATCCCTCTCTCTCTGCCTTTCTCTTAGTTTTTTTCTCTTCCCTTTCTTTCCACCTCTCTTCCTCTCCCCCTTCCCTCTCCCTCTCTCTCTCTGGTTCTCCCCCTCCTCCCTCTCCTGTAGAGTAGATCTGAGAGTCATGTCTGTCTTGGTTCTGATGTAGCTGACACTGCACCATGGACCAGACAGAATGTAGGTCAGTCAACAGCGTCAAACACAGCCACAAAACACACGCCGTCACGCGACTGCGCGGTTAACACAAGGACAGATGATTTACCCACATGCAGGTGAGGCAGAAACCGTAGACCGTTCCACCTTAAATCGACCGGCAGCGCTGAGGATCCAGCGCCACTTAAGGTGGAACGGAGAACGCAAGTGGGAAAGCGGAGCGGCTGCTCACCTCGCAGTCGTACAGCTCGCTCAGCTGCTCGATGATCCACTCCTCCAGGATGAGCCTCTTGCGCAGCTCTTTGCGGTCGTACTTCACCGTCACTTTGCCCTGTTTCTTCTGCACCGGGTCATCCCGCGGCATGTGGCCGTTAGCCGCGCACCCTACCCCGGGCGCCGCCTGGAAGAAGACACGACCCGCGGAGGGCGGGAGAGGAGCGGACGTCTCAGTGCTCGTGGCAGACATTGGAGAAGAAAAAACGATTTGCGCGTCTGCACAACACTGAGGACCCCGGCGAGCGACACTTCAAACACCTGCTATTTAAAGCCCTGCGCGCGCTCTTAAAGCTCGGGGGCGGGGCTTCAAATGCAGACGAGCGCTGTAAGAAACCGGGGATGACGGGATTGGTTGGTGCGGTGGCTCTCTAGCGCTGATTGGCCCAAGGGCGGACTCGGTAGTGCTGCACGCGCTCTACGGGCTGAGCGAGGAAGGGGGGAATGTTTGGGGAGCCCCTCCAACACACACACGTAGTGTACACGCGCACTCTCTCTCTCTCACACACACACACACACACACACACACACACACACACACACACACACACACACACACACATACATACATACATATAT
>JBBIGC010090227.1:0-10132 GCA_037576955.1 Lepidarchus adonis
AGACTGTGGCTCTGCTGAGGTGTGATGGAGGAGATCAGACTGTGGCTCTGCTGAGGTGTGATGGAAGCCCAGGTTGCGTTGATCTCAGTTTCGTCAGGTCGTCTGCATTGTTGGTCTGGTGTCTCTCATCTTCCTCTTGACAGTAGCACAGTAACACAGGGTTCAGGAGTGGAGACACGAGTAACGTGACATTTGTAGCCCATCCTAGATTCTTTGGTGTGTAGTGTCTTGTGATTTGCTAACTCCACCCTCAGTCCACTCCTTGGGAAGCTCCCCCAAATTCCTGAATGGATTTTGCTTGGTGTAATCCTCTCAAGGCTGCAGTTCTCCCTGTTGCTGGTGCAGCTTCTGCACTTTTCCTTCCACTCAGCTTTCTATAAATATTCTTGGATACAGCTGAACAACCAGCTTCTTTAGCAATGGCCTTGTGTGGCTTTACCCTCCTCAGTCTCTTAGACTGAGACCATTTAAAGGCTCAGGAAACATTTGCAGGTGTTTTGAGTTAATTAGCTGATTAGGGTTTGACATCATGACTTTTCCAGATTAAACTTTTTCACAATATTCAAATTTTTTGAGACAGTGAATTTTGGGTTTTATTTTTATTATCTATAAGCCATTATAATCGAATTTCCAAGAAAAAAGGTTTGGCATATTTCACTCTGTGTGTGTAATGAATCTATATAATATATGAATTTCACTTTCTGAAAGGAATGTCAAGAAATATTGAACCTTTTTGCAATATTCTAATTTTTTCTTCATGTACCGGTGTTATTTTAATCTTTGATAAAATAAAATGGGTAATATTTAATACTATATATATTAAATATATTTTAATTAGTGTATTGTTGAAAACCTTAGATCTATCTTTTTTTGTGAGACTTTTAATTGTAATGTAATTTAAAATTCAAATATTTGAGGTCATTTCTATTGGCCCATTCATAACAAAAACTAATGAAATTAATGTTCTTTCTCAGTTTGTAACACTATGGAATTTTTTTTGTTACATATAGGCCCAAAACATACACTATTTTAAATGTAGTGTAGTGTTAAATATTTGTTTATATGTATAAATGGGCCACATGTATGAGCCCTCATCCTGTCCATGGATGAAAATGCGTGTGGACACATGCGGTTCATGAGCTGATGACCCATGACGCAGTGGTTGCCAGGCACCTTGTTTTAAACAGCAGCTAACAGTGCTGCTCCTTCTTAGCTGAGCCTCTAATCAAAGATCCTGAATCGGATGAATATGCTTTTGGTCTAATCTGTGCAGTGAAGCACATCACTTTTTCCATAACCCACCCCCACCTCCCCAAGAGTGGATGCTGGTTTTGCTCCTGGGTCAGTCAAACAGCTGGGCTTCCAGATGTAGATCTGGATTTATCAGACTGGGTCAGATACCTTGACGATGATGTGGTTTCACGCTGCTTCTGCTACATTTTGTCGTATTGTGGGTTTTATTCTTACAGCTGTGAAATACGAACACAATCCAGCGTCGTGAAGTCGTGTGCAGTATGTTAACATTGGGAGAACCCTCGGTTTGGCTCCGGCCTCCGTTCTAATGATTAAAAATCCATAGATGAATCTCTGGTGCAGTGCTGTTTATAGTGCACTGTTGTAACTACTTAGTGTGAAATATTTTATACATACACACACTAAAATCACCTGTATTCATTAAATCTCCTCTGCTGTGGAATATGACTTCGCCCTCGAGGTCCAGAGTGCTGGTTTATTCCGCAGAGGAGGTGAAGAGCCGTGTCGGATTGTAGTGTTGGGAGGGAATGGGGGTCTGTGTGTGTTAGTGAAATGTAGGTAACCCACTTTCCCTCCTGGCACTCGGCACCACTAATTTATCAGTGGCAGCACATCTGGATAGAGTGAAAATAACAACCGGCATCTTGGCAACACATCCGGCTGTAATTTACAGTCACGCGAGACCAAGCTCTTCTTTAAAAACGGTAAATAAGATGTTTTGACTCTACAAGGGAGGGGTTTTCCTGTGTCTGGCTTTGTCAGTGAGCTGATTGGCTGTTTTTTTCACTGAGGAGTTTACAGCGTTAAGAGCTTTGACATTCCTTTTTCAAGTCTCTGATACAACTGCTTTAAACCATGTAACACACTTTCTGCCATTTCCTCCCATTTCAGTGTAATACTGCATCCAAAGCCTCAACATCTGTCTGATCTTACTTTACTCCGCACTGATTGGACGGTTGTACGTTTGCAGTGTTGTTGTTTTGATGTACACGTTACCTCCGTGAGTAAAAGTGACACTTTGTCATTGTGAACACACCACAGTGTGACCTCTGCACTTAACCCCTCACACGTGGAGCAGTGAAGTGGGTTCCTCAGTGGTGGGACTTGAACCTGCAACCTTCTGATCCCAGGGGCGGGGTGAGGTCATGGGGGCGGGGTTAATGTAGTAACCCAACACTGGCTGTGTGCCGGGGCCAGGGAACGGCGGAGGCAGAAAGAGACGAGGGGAAGAAAAAGAAACGCACGCATTCACAGTGGAGAGCAAGGCTAGTTTGGATACAGGCAAATGAGCGTCCCATGATGCCTCAGTGCGAGGGGCTGGGCTGTGTGGGTGTGGCTGAAGGAGAATGGAGCATTGTGTGAGCGGGGAACTCCTAGTCTATTCTAGAATATATATGTGTATTTTGTATCTTTTTGTGAATCCAATAAAAGTGAATACACACACACACACACACACACACACACTGGTATCCTGGGCGAATCCATGAGTAACAGGCCTTTAGCAGCAGTATTTGCAGCAGTAAGTGTGTGGAGTCTTAACATGTGAGTCAGCGCCTGAGGCTGTCTCACTCTCGGCCAAATAACTGAGCCTGTCTCACTCTCAGCAAAATAACTGAGCCTCTCCGTTAGGAGGATGTTTTTCAGGATTTATTTCTTTAGAAACTCTTCCCTGTAGGTTTGACTGATATGAGTAGAATGTGATTGATGTGTTTTAGTCACGTTATGGGTGATATCTGACTAACTGTAGTGCTTTATTTATATATTTATTCTCTCTCTCTCTCTCTCTCTCTCTCTCTCTCTCTCTCTCTCTCTCTGCCTATTATTTCGATGTCAGCTTTATAACTAACATCATCTCAGAGTCTGGGATTCATGGATAAATTCAGCACTTTTCTCTCCACTGGCCCTTAAATTTCTGCTTAATTTGTAAATAATAATTTGTAAGAAGTATGAAGGAATATCAGATTATTTAAGAAGATTCAGAAGCATAATGGCGTTGATCAGAAACTCGCGGTATGTAATTTAATATTATACATGTTGTGACTATATATGAGCTATATACTGATCCATTAAATAAATACGTAATTGTAATATTTGTTATTTAGCTTCGCAGACGTGTGCACAGGCTCAGCAGAACAGGCGTGTTGGTCTGAATCATGGTCATGTGGACTGGCTGTTAATGTTAATCCGTGTAAACAGAGACTCTCACAGACCTGAGCTGTGTGTCTCATTCACAATAACACACAGCCACAACACCTTCATTCAGAGTGTGTGAGTGTTTTCACCCTGTCAGGGAAATTCACTTTAAATATCTTCTCCGTCTTTGTCCTCATTACACGCCGTGACTTCAGCTTTAATGTTGAGACATATTGAAAGTTCAGCAGGAGAAATGTCCAGAATAAATAGTTTTATTCATAATATATAGAAATGTTAGAAATGTATAAACCTGGAAATATAGGTATTCTAAAACAGTTTTTTTTTGTCAAATACAATTTTCAGTTAAATGGGGATGTTAAGTGTTTTGTGAAGCTTACAAGTTAAGGGATTAAATAAAACATTTACAGCTGGTGCTTAGAAACATGTGTATTTCCCCAACGATCAACCCTGAAAACACATTCACTAAAAGTATAATTCAGTACAAAAAGACGACGTCCTCACATGATTAGCTGAATTTAAATGTGCTGTTTACTTTTTCAGCCCTTTGCTACATTACATTTCTACCTAGTGTATAATACAAACTGGAAAAAGCTCAATTTAACACAAATAAAAGGAGCAAAAGTTTATTGTAGGCTGGGATAAATGAGTTTTTAATTTTCATTTAAAATAACTGGAGGGTGGAGGTACTGCAGTACAGTCAGTTATCCGTCTACATGTATAAAATCAGCAACAGTGAAATGCATCACTTTCAGAATATGGAGCTGTATAATCGCAATACTGAATTTTGTCCATATCGTTAGGGGTGGGCGATAATGCAAATATATTGAATCATGATACTTCATTTCATATACCATTTTATATAGAAATAATTTTATCATCATTTTCTCTATACACATCTGTTAAGACACAAATGAGCTGCATATACACTTTATATATAAACTAAAAGTTGGTTTTATTCAGTGTTTCACACACCATTAGTTCACAAATTCTCTCTGAAATAAAACCTCAACTGATCAACTTATAACTCAGAAATAACATTGTGCCCTTATTCATCACAATAACCATAAATATCGTCATGATGCCCAACTCCACATATTGTGCAGCTCTGCTTCTCCATCACCGCGTATCACGGTCTTTAATCTGTTAAACGTAATCTTTCTGTTCATTTCCTGTGACATTTCTCTCCTTTCTCTTCTGCTCATAGACACATCTGGCAGCAGTTCTCTGGACACTCTTCTTGCACTGCTGCAAGCTGAAGGTGCCAAAATCGAGGAGGAAACCGAGGTAACCGCATTCATACTGCATTTACCACAAACGCTGGCGCCGTTTCAGAACAACTGTTAGCAATGAACTTCCTCATTGTTGAACGGCTGAATGTATGACTCTGGAGAGCGTTCGTCGGTCCTACTTTAGCTGTTCTGTGCTCTGGGTGGATTAGTTCCCTACTTTATCACAGATTAACACCGTTTTCTCATTGACGTAGGGTCGTGTATGAAGTGTTGCTCCTTGTCATTCTCACCCACAGTCTATAATCTGAAGTGTTTTGCAGAACGAGGAAAATACCCAGCAAGCTCCCGTTCATTTTATGCTTTTTATTCGTGTAAAATCAAAGCAAAGTCTAGTGTATCAGCACCTGCTGACAACTGGGAAGCATTTTTGGAAGGAGACTCTACTAAATTAAACCTTAGTAGACCAATATTCTACATTTTTTCATGCGGTCCACTTATAATGTTTAATTTTATGTAGCCTGACCTTTGTTCTGATTGGCTGCTCTCCGTCACTTTAGCTTGATTTCCATATATGGGCGTCATGAAACGTTAACAGTGTAACATGCTACATTTTATACTCTTAGTCTAGAAAGCTTCATAGATCGTGTTTAGATCCGAGGTTCACTAAACCAAAGCTGAATTTAACGTTGTACTAAGGCTGGACTATATATAATGTCTGTACATTATCACTGCCTTTGTCACAGGAGGCGGCAATATGCAAATTAGCCTCTGACCATAGACAACTGTGTGTGAATATTACATGGTGTTTTGATAAAGCGTTCGTGTAATTCTAATTACTTTTATTTTAACCATTAAAGACTAAACCACAAAATACAAACCCTTGTTCTCGAACGGCAGCAGAAAGATGTAGTTGTGGGACAAAATTTGGTGGAACACTGGTGAAGGGCGGAACCGTTCAGTTGGGTTCCTGGTGCTTTAACTGGGGGAGAGAAGAGAGAAAGATAATGATGCTGTTAGTTCAGAGGTGGAGCAGGGGAGAGAACCTGTAGAGATGAGCCAGGTGCGATGACCAACAATCATATTTTTCATATAAATGTTGGTTTTCTTTCTCCATTTTCCTACAGTTTAATTTACACAGCCATTTTCCAACCTTTATTCATCACTGCTTTTGTTACTGGGCTTTATATCTCTGTTCTGATTGGCTGCCCTGTTTTGCAGCTTATTGGTTTTGTGACATCATAAATACTCTGCTTTTGAATGGGGCTAGTGAATGTTGTACATTCTGGAAATGTGACTTTTTGAAACAATATTCAGATTTATTATTACATAAGTAAATCTCAGCTCATTGATGATATTAAATATTACTTTAATATACGGAAATGCATTAATATTTAATATACAATTAATATAAATATATAGTTATATAGTTCATATTGTGCAGCCCTGCAATATACTAGCTAAAAACCCAAGCTTCTTTAATAGCGTAGATGGAGTGTCCTGCATTATATAACTGGGGTTTCATTAAAGAACAGCAGGTTCTCGTGTCCAGATCTGTCTCAGACCAACTCTCTCTCTCTTCCCCCGAGCAGAACATGGCGGACTCCCTCCTGAATGGCGACCTGAGCCTTGACGACTTCATCGACGAGTACCAGAGCAAGCGCAAGCTCGCCCACCTTCGACGGGTGAAGATCGAGAAGCTTCAGGAGATGGTGCAGAGGACCCCTCAGCTTCTTCAGGCTGTGCTCCATCCTGTAGCAGAACCCACCCCCAAACCGGTTCCACTCCAGAGAGAAATCGATGGCTCCCCCTCCCCTGTTCCCCAGCCTAGACGCGCCCCTCCGCTCCCGCCAATCAAAAGCCCCCCAGTCGCACCAGCTCCCCAGCCTGTTACTTTCCCCTACTCTGCTGCCCCATACCCTCCTATTCCACCCAGAGTGGGGCAAACCCCACCCAATCTCAGTCATGGCTACCCTGCAGTCTGCATGCCCCAGTACCCGCCTCCAGTCCCTCAGAGAGCGGCGCCACGCATGCCACCCCAACCTGGCTTCCTCGTACAGTGAACTCCTGCTACTCTCCACCTGGAAGGAGCAACGTAAGCACTGGACAAACACCTGAGCGTTGCTGGAGGTTCTCCAGTCTGCTCTGGGAAGAACCGCGTGCGTCACAGTGCTGGAAGTCTGAAAACAGTCGTCTGGTCATTTCTGCAGTTTTAAACCGTCGCCTTTGGGACTTTTTCCTAAACTTGCACTTTAGACTTTGTGCTTCTGTCAGTGGAGTTGAACCTGAGATGCTGGTTACACTCCTTCGTTTGATTGTTACGTTGAATAAGTCCTCAGCCATTTTTCTTTTTTTGTCGTTGTATCAGGAATATGTGAATCAGTCCCAGCTGAAGTTAAGATGAGGTTTTTACCAGCGCGACTGATTTCTTCACTGTGCATTGGTCGTTCAAGCTAAACTCCGTTCGTATCTTCATACATTTCATATTTGGAAAAAACCACCATCCGTTTCTCTGTTTCTCCGTTTCTGACCGTGATGGTGATGAAGCTATGCAAAGAAAGACTGAACTGTGTCATGAGAACAAATATTCGTTTTTTTTGTTTTTTTTTAAGCCAACATGCACAAACCAGCAGCCAAAGATCGGACTGGATAGATCGGATAGAAGCAGAATGAAAATCTCTAGCTTGATTAGAAACGAGGCTCGTGATGGTTCGTTTGGAATTGACCTTGTGGCTAAGAACTGAGGTTCTAGGTTTCGCTAGTTTGGACTCTAGTCTGGATTCAGGAATACAGGCGCATGCGAGAGAAATGACATCAAGTGAATGATCTGAATAAAGGAGGACGAGGGAGCGTTGGAACCCACTCCTAGTGAGACGTTCTCGTTTTGCGTTTGTTTGCACTTAATATTAATACTTATTATTGTCTTATTATTGTGACGAATACCGAAATCGCTCCTGCACGTTCGGTAGTTCCAGTTTAATTGTTGGTTGGAAAGAGTTTTACTTGTGGGTTCAATAGTGAGGATTATTTTGTATCTAAATTAAATATTAACATTTAGGAATATTAATATTAATATTAAAACGTTTTTTTTCTTTCTTATGCAGCCATAATCGCATTGATTCCTAAGATTTATGAGGAAGAAATAACGCAATTTATTTGGATTTCGGTGTAACTGCTTTTTTTTTCTTATGCTGATATATTTAACAGTTCTAACGTCATGTACCGTTCATGTCTGATTCTCTTACCCGTTCACTAATACCTCTCTCCTAATGAAGGTGCTGTGTCTCCATACCAGTTTCCAACCTCCACTTCCCTTCTTCCTGTCGTTCTGGAGAAGATGCTGAACCAGCTGAAGGAGCCCAGTGGCCAAAGCTGGAACTGTGGTTCTGGGTTTATGTCAGAGCTGTGGGGTTGTGTGTCTGCGTTCACCGTGGCTCCTTCACACCTGTGCTTTCTAACCCTTCAAGGAATATTCCAGAAGCTGTGTCTGCTGCATCTCTAGAGTCATTTCTATGCATTATACTGAACACAAAACCTGGATGCACACACGCCAATGGGAAGCTACTGGTTTCTATAGATCAGTGATGCCCATGCCTGGTCCTGGACGCCGCTCTGCTCTGCCCCTCTCTACCCCAAACACCCCTGATCCAGCTGATGGGCTCTGGCCCATCATCCGTAAATCTATCGCTTTTTCTTAGAAAGAATCTGTTAGCAGCCTGACTATCGTCATAGCAACCAGAAAACCTCGGAAAAAGTCGAGGAAACCGGAGCTGCTTCCCCGTGTTGCTTCGGTGTTGGAAGTTGAGGTATTATAACGAGATTAGTACGATATTCTCTCTTGACGTCTTTACTGCTAGTGAGTAACGGCTGCAGTAACGATTCATGACTGACTTCCGTTAGGAGAGATTGGAGTCGACGCGGTTTCTGAACTACAGGGGACACGCAATGTCTCCTGCTGACCCCAAAGTCTCGATGCAGCAGACAAATGATCCGAGATCTCAACTGTGAGCAAGTACTGTCCCTTCAGTTGAGACTGAATCCACAGAAACCTTATTCCATTACGTTTGACGTGTTTTTGTCTAAGTCGACTTTTTCAGACGCAAGCAGGAGCTACGCTGTTGTAGGTTCTATGTTGAGCTGCTGGTGAATATTTCCTTCGGTACGTCAGTGTTGATCGAAGATGTAGTTTTCCTCTTCTTTCCTCATCCATATGAACGGGTGGAGCTCTGGGCGAGTCCTCCACATCCACATTACATGTCAAAGTGCCTCTTAATGCAGCGGTTTTGCCAAAATGCATTTTGCACCACCCCAGTCGGTCTACACTTCTGGTGCCCGACGTCGTCCGAGGCGTTTGGTCATTGGTGTGAGGTTACTTTTGTTTAACCAAATTCATAACTGACACCATCACCCTCACACCTCCATGCTTGTCTGTTTTCTTGTTGGTTTTGGGTTTGGTCTTCACTGTCAGTGTTAAGGCTGACGGTCCCAACACACTCCTGGTTCATTGTGTCGTGGTAATTAATGTCTGGCAGACAGACAGGAAGTGGTAACGTCTGTTTTAGAGAAAATAAAAAGCAAAGGTTTTGAACAAGCCTGTCTTAATGATTGAATATTCATAATTCTGACATTTTTGGCCATTTATGACGAAGCCTGAAAAATTCCCAATGAATCTGGCTCCCTCTAGTGGACACATTGATTTAATGAGACACTGGGTATTATTAATACTCTGGTACACAATCACTAACTGTAACCCTGAAAACATTACAAAACCAGGGAGGGATAAAAACAGGTATGAATATGCAGATATTTGAATGGGGAGAAGTAAATATGGGGCTCGGACACTTGAGAACCCCTGAGAATGACAACATTTGGCAAAAACAATTTGGGGATTAATGTCTCCTCACTCTAAATCTGGGTTTTCACTGTTGTATGTGCTATAAGTGAGAGTATACAGGTGCTGGTCATAAAATTAGATTATTGTTAAAAAGTTCCAATATTTCTGTATTGTACCTGTAAATGGTGCAGTGTTTTACGTTAGCATGGACACAGCACTGCCAAGAATTAACACCAATATTTTAAGTTTATATGTGTAACTCAACAGACATTTGTTCTAATCAACAGTTAAAAAATGTTTAAAAATAGTCTGAGAAGAAAATGTCCGATTTCCTACGCGTTTGTGCACTCTGGCTTGTTTCTGTCAAACAAAAAGTTTATTTACCTGTGGTCTGTGAAGGCCATATAAATGGCATATAATAGTAAAAATAGAATTAAATAGGATTTAACATAAATAAACTGGATTTCTGCATGAAAGAGTTTAAATAAAAAATATATTAAAAAATTACAAATCACATTTATTGCAGAATATATATATATACACAATAAGTTAGGGATATAGTGAGAGACGTAGTGTGTGTCATACATAGTGTTTGTTTCACTTCAGACATTGTTGGGACAGGGAGGCAGTTGTATTGAGGTGATGGACGCACGTCATTCTGTGT
>JBBIGC010090258.1:0-10131 GCA_037576955.1 Lepidarchus adonis
GTGTGTGTGTGTGTGTGTGTGTGTGTGTGTGTGTGTGTGTGTGTGTGTGTGTGTGTGTGTGTGTGTGTGTGTGCATAAATGTGCAATTACATTTTATTCTAGTGCAGCCACCCCACCATCCAACCTTGGGTCCTGACATTCACGTGGACGTACAATTTACCTAAACTTTATCGTAGACTATGAGAACCATCTTCATGGCAATGGTATTGTCTAATGGCAAAATAATGTGCAAATAAGCAAGTGAACAGTATTTGCACAGTCTGCCATTATGTACAGCTTGCTCGCTGGCTAGTCTCCTTCCACAAGTTACTCTGAAGATGTGAATGAAAAAACAATCTTTTCAAAATTCAAGAACATCTCACAACGTTGCTTGAACGCCTGTGTACATATCAAAAGGGGGTTGTGCTCTTTAGACAGTTTGTCCAATCCATTCACCAGCCCAGCATCCTGCTCCGCCCACTTCTCCATTGATTCCCAGAGAAGCTGAACTTCCCTGGAAGTGACCATTTCGATGCATTTATCCAATAACCATTCAGCTTCTCTGCAGTAAAAAAGCAGTTCTATGCCTCATAAGACTCCAGTGAAGCTGCACTTCCATAGGTGTTAATGCACTTCACTGCCACGGAAATGTACGAGAAATAAATTGCGCCAGACAATCTACGATAAATCGCTGAATATGATCGAGTGCATCATTAAGTTAAACATGTTTCTAAAAGTAATATAAATATGAGCATTTACTTTCTGACATATTAGAGGAAGCAGCGCTTTAATTGTAGTCGCCACTGGTTTCAACTTGCGTCAAAATCAAGACACACATTGAGGAAGGAAACCCTGTAGTAAGATTTGGTGCTAACTGTTCTGAAGAGGATTTCACTCAACTTTAATTATTCAGCTTTTTGATAATAATGCCTCTTATCCAATGCCAACATGGGAATTCTATTAAATAAAATGCATTTACATATTTGTCACTTTTGTTCAATATTATATCATGTCACATTATCTGAAATATCATATAGTACTGCATTATTTTCTCATTTGCAACATCACTTATCTCCCTTGTGAAATATCAATTCACTGTGCAGTGTAACTACTTTTCATTTAATATTTCACATGTTTAAAACGTGTGCTGCTATTCCAGAGACTTTTACATTTGAACTGAATAAAGCTGAACTTTATTTTTTATCTGCTATTTCTTTTTTTATATTAGTGTTGGTATACTGCCAAATTACTTGCACTGTTGGAGCCCCTGTAAATGAAATCTCGCTCCTTTGTACACTGTCAGTAAACAGTTCTGAATGACAATAAAAGCCTGGTTTACTCTAGTCCAGTCTATTACACACCGGCAGTATGGTCAGGTATGGGGAAGGGAGGGCCAGAGTCCACTGCAGTTTGTGTCTAAATGTGGGAATTATAGCTCCAGGGAACATAGTGTAAAATGTTAATAATAAAAAAAATAGATCAGATATAAAAAATTAAAGCCATGGCTTAAAATTGTGAGAACTATTTTGGGTTCATATATATTTTTATGAGATTCACAATGCTTGCTTCAACATTCCCATCCCACAATGTTGTCCCACAAACTAATCACAAGGGTGTGAGTAAAGCAAAGACTCTACTTCTGAATGGAGAAAGTATTTGTATGTATTTGTAAAGTATTTTTATTACTATTATTTTATTTTGTATTTATTTTTATTTGTATTTTTCCCATTTAATATATAACTCTTATGCTTTACACCGAGTCTACAGCACCTTCAATTTTGTTGTTCCTTTGTAAAAGTGACAATGACAATAAAGGTTTATCTTATCTTATTTTATCTCTTGCGGGGCAGTACCCTGAAGTAACCCTTGAGCAAGGTAACGTCCCCACTGCACTGCTCCCCGGGCGCTGTTGATAGCTGCCCGCTGCTCCACATGTGCACGTGTGATGGGTTAAATGCGGAGGACAAATTTCATTGTGGTGCACTGTCTGCAGTGGTGTGTTCACAATGATCGGAAATCACTAATGCTGGTAGGAACTTTCGACCGAAAGAACAGACACAGAAAATGTTAATTCAGGTTCCTATGTAGAGGACAAATTTCGTTGTGGTGCACTGTCTGCAGTGGTGTGTTCACAATGATCGGAAATCACAAATCACTAATCACTAATGCTAGTGGGAACTTTCGACCGAAAGAACAGACAAATATTAGGCAGACAGGACAGCAAGTGTGCTAGCTAGTCATGCTCACTTGTTAGCTTTTGCTAATGAAGATTTCAAGAGCTAGAACCTACTTACACAGAAAATGCTAATTCAGGTTCCCATGTAGAGGACAAATTTCATTGTGGTGACTGTCTGCAGTGTTGTGATTGGAAATCACAAATCACTAATCACTAATGCTGGTGGGAATTTTCGACCGAAAGAACAGACAAACATTAGGCAGACAGGACAGAAAGTGTGCTAGCTAATGCTAATGTTAGCTTTCACTAATGAAGATTTTAAAAGCTAGATGAACCTACTTACAAAGAAAATGCTAATGTGGGAAAGTCTCCAAATTGTGTTGTACTCTGACCCTTCAGAAACCCTGTTTTACACACTGAAAACTATATCACAGCAGACACCTCATCAAGCCTCAAATAGCTCTGCAACATTTGCTTGAATAGCAAGCCCTTAAAAATTCTTTTTTTCACCATCCTTCGCTGAATTTCTGCCCGTATGCCCGTCAGCCTTAAATTTCTGCCTTTCATCATTTTGGCACTGAAGTGCAGGATCATTTTGTGGAGCTTCACCAGCTGCCCTTTCTCATTATCCAGAGTGTACATTAGAAAACAGCTGGAGGAATATGAGCAATTTAACTGCAGGACTTTCATACAGCTGACCATATACTTCGCGTATGCCCACTAGGGGTGTAAATCACAAGCGTCCTCACGATTCGATCCTACATTGATTATTGTAGCCAATTGAACCCTATGATGACATTTCACACAATCTGCAACATTTGCATGAACTCTCACATGCAAACAGGTTATAATTGGCATATTTTATAAGGTCAAATATAGAGGTAAGCTATATCATAAACAACAGTAAAAAAAAAAACTGACCTCAGTAAAATGAAGGTAAATTAATCGTTTTTCAGATTTTCATTTTGATCACTTTGATCACTTACTATTTGGGTGGATGCATCGATACAGATCGATTAATTGTTACATCCCTAGTACCCACACAGTGATCAATAGACTTTCATGCCACATAACTGGTCTAAATGCTGTAGGTCCATATGCAGTATCTTATTGAATGTAAAAGACACCATTTATGCTTTAGCCAAAGTAAATTCAACAAGTTTTCTTTCCAAGCTAATTATTGAACCAGTAATATACTTTTCAATGCACTTTTCATTATTTCTCACACTTAACCTTTATTTAACCAGAACTGTCACATTTCCATTTCCGTGAACGAATGTAATTACTCTTACAGAACAGTAGCTATTCTGTACACCATAGGGGGAGGCACTGGAAGAAAGTTTTGACCTGTCAAGTCACCTCTGGAGCTGTCTTTCAAGCAGTGGGATGATGCATGTAGTTTCAGGACCTGACGATGTATCGTCCCCATAATGGAGAACGGGCACAGGACCAGAACAGAGTTGTTGCTTTGTCTCCAGCAAGGCTATTTAACTTGAAATTGAAGGTCGTTCGAAATGAAAGGAGACAGTGAGAGGGTGGGGGAAAGCAGCGAGGGGGTGAAACGAGGAGGAGAAAAGAGGAAGATCAAACAAAAAGAGAAATTGGATGTATAGAGGCAGAGAGAAAAGCCAGGAGAAGGCAAGAGCTACACAGGCGTAAGGCTGTGTTGTTATGTGGGGGTGTGAGCTGAAACACAGGAGATAAAACTTAATTTGGCAGCACATGACATGTCATTATACTGCGTTTCAGCTAAAATCACAGCAGTGTCCTCCACATGGAAAAGGCCTGTAGGTCTGTATTACACTGTAGAACATTTAACCTTCGAAACCTTCACTTCCATAACTCACTGTAATGAAAGGTAAATTCGACTCATTTTTATTAAAGATTATTTACTTATTAAGATGTCATTTTAAAAAGTAATAGGAACCAGGTGTCTGAAGAGTTTTAAAGCTGCTTATGGCTTTGCTTTCTGATCAATTTTGGGCTAAAACATTTAACGAAAATCCATTCATGGTAAAATAATTGCTAAAGGAAAATGTGCTGTTCCCAACATTACAAATGTGATGTGAATTGATAGTGACGTGTGTACACAATAAAACATGACCAACAGAGCCCAAGGAGCAGGGAGGTGGGAACGGTACCTTGCTCAGTGCTTGGGTTGAGACTCAAAGCTGCAACCTTCTAATCCCAGAAGCCGTAACCACTAGGCCACCACTGCCCAACTGGGTGGATGGAGTTGAGGGAGTATAGCGGACACAAGTGCAGGTAAGTGATAAACAGTTTGCTTGAAGGTCAACAGGGCAAAACAACGCAGAAAATACAACATTTTTTAAATCCAATCAACAGGATAATGAGGGTAATCCAAATCACAGAGGTCAAAAAACTGAAAACATACAAGTACAGACCAGCCCTCAGAAACGTGGGAGAAAACAGAGACCCCTCCCAGAGCCCCTTCCAGAATACAATCTAGGAAGACAAAGTAATTAAAATGTCCTTATCTTTGTTGTGTGTTTTTTATTTTTTACTTTTGTTGTATTTTTGATCTTTAAACATGACTGAACAAAATTTAAATAAAAAAAGCACATTCCGATTTTTTATTCATTTTTCAAACCAATTATCAAGTTTAAGTCACTGGGAAGCCAGAGCCAGTTCCACTCTGGACAGGAGGCCAACCCATCACACTCACACCTATGGGCAACTAGTGGACAATGGGAGGAAACCAACAAACACTTCACAATGAAAGACACCTGCAGCCAAACTGGAGCTCGAACCCGGGACCTTCTAGCACTAAGTACTACAGATCTTTAAAACCTATTAGCTGGACCTTAATGACCATGTTGCACCTTTGAGGATACATGAATACTGTGTGTAGCTTGGGTGACAACAATGTACCTGTTTTCCTGACACAATCTTTTCACTGCTTTATCCAGCACAGCAAATTGGACTGTAACTTATTCCTATAATAATAAAACATCAACTTCTCCTTAACAGATCAATATATTTCAGCATATTTCCTGCCAGGTAGTATTGCTGAAGTACGAGTCTAAGGGAAAATGATTTAAATATTGCAGACAGTCTGTAATATTCAGTCCCACTGCATTTACATTCAAATTCATGTGACTAAGAAGACATGCCATTCTTCAAACAAAATTCATAGTCCACAGCAATATTTCACACCGCCTCCAGAAGGAGAGAGACATTTGAATATTTATTATTCGAAGTCTCCAAGTCTCCAAGTGAGACTGTGAACTAACCTCCTGTGTTTGCATTGGACATGAATGTATCCGAACCTTCCCACAGCTCCCAAGTGAAAGACGTTAGTTTGTTTGCCAGGGAACCAGATACATTAACTTGCTGAGGGGGATGACGAGCTTGTTGCTGACCACTTGTTTGGAGGGGTGTTGTATTTTCTCTGGACAGAGCTGCTGTACCATTTGTAGGATCTGATTAGGAACTGACATGAAACATTTAAGAATCTTAGAGCTTGGGCCGTGCTCCAAACAGCACACTGGGTCATGTACACTGCATACTTCATTAGTCCATACTACAACAGCAATTGGTTTTGAAAAACAGTTAAAAACGTTTTATTTAATAAAGCGTTCCATTAATAGATTTGTTAAACATAATAACACATCAATAAACACTGCACATACAGAAATCTTACCCATCTCATGTTGATCTTGTTTACCTCTAAATGTTCTTTTTCTGTTGTCACTTTAATTTCTTATTTGTAATTCCTGCACTTTGTATTTTTTTCTTTTTTCTTTAAAACTAACACAATCACTCACCTGTGGCAAATCCAGGTACAGTGAGCAGTTTATGGGCTGAACATACATTTTATTAAAGAGGTGAAATAAGCAGACCCACCTCAATACCATCAGGGGAAGAGGCTTCAATGTACAATTAAGGCAAAGTAGCTTTCATTTCATTATACAGTCAGACCCCTGTTATCTAATGAACCTCGCCTCTTGGCATGAAAAGTTAAGCTGCCAACCTCGCCTGTTGCTCTCACCACAATGTGCAACATGTTCAGTGTTTTAATTTCTCCATCTATAGCTCACCAAATTTGGGTCCGTATTAGTGATGTAGCCTACAATGCGCTCAGTCATGCTAATTCTATAGTTCAGGTGGCTACTGCTGCTAATGCTACTGCTGCTAATGCTACTGCTGCTAATGCTACTGCTGCTAATGCTACTGCTACTGCTGCTACTGCTACTGCTGCCATCACCACTGCTGTTTTCTCATTATTAACTCATGCATGTAATGCCTCTCGCCACATTTAGGACCCGGACCAATGGGGGCGAGGTTTGACTGTATATATTTACCATGCTGAAACTGGGGGCTGATCAATGTTTTCTTCCACCTGAAAATGCATTTTGAAATGTAGAATATCTCAAAGACAGATCTGCCCACATAGGGGTATAGTATAGAATAGTGGCATCGACCAGGTGCCTTTGGCTGGAAATTATCCCTAGTTACCTGCATTTCAATGGTGGGTTAACATTCCACAGATTTTAAGAATATGAGCCAGAGCTCACAAGTTTGGAATTGTACAAACTCCCCAAAGCCATTCCCGAACAAACCCAAACTATATAGGAAGACCTGTAGCCTGTAATTAAAGGGATAAAAGGAATAGATTATATTAGTATGTATGGCAGTAGATCTGTGTATGTAAGGCATTCATCCAGCTAATCGATGAGTAATGTACAGTGAGCCTCATGTAAGTGATTAAAAAAGACCTCACATTTTCTAATCAGCATCTGCCCATTAGTTTCTATAATAAGTGTGTTTACTGTCAGTGCATAAAGTACAGGAAAACATATAAAAATTCTTATTCAGGTTAATGGACTGAATAATATACTATATATAATATATCATATACCTATAATATATCATAGGTTTTATGAAAAAATATTCTACCATATTCCTTTAATTTCCAGACACTATGAAAAGTAAGCAGTCGACTTATGCAACATGTCTTTAAATTATTA
Source organism: Lepidarchus adonis (assembly GCA_037576955.1). Taxonomy (NCBI): domain Eukaryota; kingdom Metazoa; phylum Chordata; class Actinopteri; order Characiformes; family Lepidarchidae; genus Lepidarchus; species Lepidarchus adonis. The sequence goes on from JBBIGC010090258.1 coordinate 7,147, forward strand.
AAACATGAGATTTTGCTTGCAATATAAAAATGGAGAAACTGTGCTAAGGTCAGTTTGAGTCGTACTTGCCTTGAATGTTCAAGGCCTTCAGCTTGTGCACTGAAGTAAAAACATGCAATCAGCCTCTTTCACACTCTTGCTGTTGCCTTCACACTCTCTCTGACTCTTGCTTGGGATCATCCCAGCCTGAGAGAGCTTTCATTAAACTGCAGTCACCACACACTGTGGCACGAGCAACTCTATTATAATGCTGATATCATTAGTCCTTTGGGGCAAATAATTTACCAAGTTCATTAAAATAGTTCAGAAATTGATTAAAGTTTGATATTCATAGCTGCACTACTGTTCAACAGTTTGGAATAGCTTTTCATATTAATAATCGCTATGACTTAATTGTATTTTATTCATATTATGTGACACTAACACACTGTGAAAGTCGTAAGCCCTATTTGCCAACCATTAGGACAAGGCTGCCCAATGTAGACTGACATGCTGTCATTCAAAGCAATCATGTTAAAATGTTTTGTTCTATATTAATATTATATATCAATCTATGCATTGCTCAGGTGTGATTTTGGCCCATTCTTCCACACATACAGTCTCCAAATTTTGAAGGTTCATTGGGTGCCCTCTTTGAACTCTGAGCTTTAGGTTTTTCCATAGATTTTTTGTACGATTCAGGACAGGTGATTGGCTGAGCCATTCTAGCAGCTTTATTATCTCTGAAACCAATTGAGAGATTCCTTGGCTGTGTGTTCGGGATCATTGTCTTGTTGAAGCATCTTCCCTTATTTCATCTTCATCGTCCTGGTAGATGGCTGCAGATTTTTTTATCAAGAATGTCTCATTTTCCCATTCATTCTTCCTTCAATTATATGCAGCATGCCAGGGCCGTATGCTGTGCTTAGGGATGACTTTTGACCTCCAGACATGGTGTGTATTATGGAATCATCTGACCAGACTATATTCTCCCAGTATTTCAAAGGCTTGTATAAATTTTAGTCAATGAACTTTAAACACACTTCAACATGCTTTTTCTTCAGCAATGGTGTCTTGTGTGCATACAGGCCATGGCAGTTGAGTGCATTAATTATTGTTTTCTTTGAAACAATTGTACCTGTGTCCAGGTCTTTCTGAAGCTTTCCACAAGTGGTCCTAGGCTCTTATTTTTACTTCTGGTCATGGCCAGTTTATTTTTCAAATTACGTTCTTTCCACTTCAAGATTATGACCCCAACAGTGCTCACTGGAACCTTCAGTAGTTTAGAAATTCTTTTGTAACCAATGCCATCAGTATATTTTGCAACAACAAGGTTGCGAAGGTCTTGAGATGTCCCATCATGAGATGTTTCATGTGTGACACCTTGGTAATGAAACGCCATTTTATAGCCATCAGTTGGGAATGAACCAGTTGATATTAATTTGCATGTCAGAATTGATTTCTAATTACCAATAAATTTCAGCTGACAGCTGATGACTTTCTTCACATGTTCAATACCGTCCCATTGTGTCATTCCATTACACATAACATAATATGTATGGACATCTATGTTTTGATTTCTTTGCATTTGTGGATTGGATGGGTTTTTGTGGTGAGAATTTTATGTCAACAGCACCTTTAGAAATATATTTACTTAGAAAATTGGCAACATGTTTGATACTTATTTTTACCTGCTGTGTATTGAAATACAACAAAACATTCAAGCCTGAGAGGGCTTCGTTAACAAGTCGTCACCACACACTGTGGCATGCGCAATTCTGTTATAATGCTAATATCATTAGTCCATTGGGGCAAAGAATTACAGGGCAGTTTTGACTTTAAAAACTTTATTCTGTGACATTAGGAAAAGTTTATTCTAAAAAGAGCATTGCAAAAAATTTCATCATGCACATACATAAATAGATCAGTACAAAGAATACAAGACCATGACCCCTGGCTGTGGCTGAGGATGCAGGTGGTGCTGAAGATAGATTATACCCCTCTGTCTGTTCCCATCATTACAGCAGAGCAGAGCAAGCATGCAGCAGACTGTATTCCTCGACTTTAACCACTGGCCTGGAGCTCATTTCACCCTCAGCTTGGGAACGGCTGGAAGATGTTCTTCTATTCGCATTATCACCATGTCCACAGTACTCCATCCTGGCTTCCTGTTTACTGATCATACTCGCTCCTCTGTCGGGCCCATTTCTGGAGCTAATCAGGGACTATAACTGTAGGAGTTTGTGATTTAACCCGAACACCTTGCATTCTGAGGCCCTTTAGGTCCTACGTGTTTAAGGAAAATATCTATATTTTCCCAGCAATTCACAGCACATGCACCTAACTCATTTTACACCACATTAATTTTGGGTGGATTATAGGTTGTTAATAAAGTGCCAGTGCTCACTTCCATTACACAAACATAATCTCTTTTGACTTAAAAAGTTAAAAACTAAATCCGTACACCCCATGGGAATTGTACATTTTTTCAACATGTTTAAACAAGCAAACATTTCACTCTCTTTAATACAATGCCTAAGTGAAGATGATTTAACTTATAAATCACTCCAGTTAGGCATTCCGTGTGCTTTTTAAATCCAACACAACATGTAAATGTGGCTTTAAAATCCCTGCTTTCTTCTTTTTTGAGATATTACCTTGATGGAGTACTTAGGGTCATTATCCTGAATAAAACGTCCACCTTCGGTTCAACATAATTTGGGACAGATGGCCTCACATTTTCCAGCCTATTTTGTACTGTGTAGTTGTTTAACTTACACCATTGTAGCACCTGTGCTGTAGTGAAGAAGAAGAGTGCACTGTGAAACTTTTATCTAGCAAAATACAAATATCAGACTGACAGATACTCAATATATAACTCATATCAGACTTGAGACAAATAAAACATGATTGGTACATCCGATCACACATGGGTCCCAAAATCTGGTCCTGGTGGGCCGCTGTCAGCACAGTTTGGTATTTCCCCTCATCAAACACCATTAGTAG
>JBBIGC010090269.1:0-10131 GCA_037576955.1 Lepidarchus adonis
CACACACACACACACACACACACACACACACACACACACACACACACACACACACACACACACACACTCTCTGATTTCCATGATGACAGTATAAATGATGTACTTGTGATATACTGCCAGGTAAAGTCTGGCAGTTAGTTTTCTGTTTGTGTGTGTGATCAAATCTACACTCCATCTCCTAAAAGACAAATCACACAGACACTTCAAACCTTCTTCATAAATGATATTTACAGTTGGCTGATGGTGCGTTTTCAGGGGACCTTTGAGTGGAAATTATCTATAACTTGTGTAAAGCGCTCTTCCTGCCGCAGGGTGTATATCTGGAGTGTAGTGTCTGCAGAACAATGAAACAACATAAACTATTCCCACCAAGCAGAAAAGACTCGGCCTCTTCACAGCGCCCGAGCAGCGCAAATCACCTGCAGCCCCAACAAAGCAGCTCCGTCCTGGATCACGAGCCTCAAAATGATAGTCTCACTGCTTTTCTGGCTTCTCAAGCTGAACTGTAGTCAGCAAAACTCCAGTGCTTCAATCAGTGGTCAAAAACTGGACAGACCTGGTGGGCTGAGAGTGACCAGATTACTTTACTTTAACATAAAACATCAGATCATTTTTACAGTGCAGTGGTTCCAAAGAAAGAAAGCACGAGGTTAAATATATTTGACTTTTTTATTCACTAATTTGTTGGATTGTTTCATACTAAAGTGAAACCACTGCACCCAATGAGTAAAAAAGACCCAATAAAATCTAAGGTTATCGGTCTTGCTTATGTTCTACCCTATTCAGATGAGTGGGACAATTAAAAATGACCTGTCAATCAGAGTGCTTTAGCTGACAACTCTGAAGAAAATAATCACAGAAACCATTAAAAGTTCGTCTTGGCTCGTGGTGTTGGTTTTTAATGACAGTTATATAATGGTGATGGGTTGTGATTGGTACCTATCACAGTTTAAGGGAATCTGTTGGTCTAACAGGTGACCTGTGGCTGATTCTAGATACTTTAATACTGTCTGAAGATATACTACAGGATAATAGTGCTCTTTAATGGCAAACATGAAGCTATTTCCCAATAGGAATAATAATGCTTCTGATAGTATTTAGCATAGAATGAATTCTAATGCAAATAATCTTGCTAAATTTTAATTCCTGAAGTAATTTAGAGAAATTATTCTTTCACTGAAATTCTTTCAAGGTCTTTTATTCTTATCTGAATCAAGGCTGCCGTTACTCTGAAGGATACTATACTCACTCAGCTTGAACATTACCCTATAGACTCTAAAACAAGTCCGGTCTTTGGGTACTGTCAGTTGAAAGACAAACCTTGCAATGCACTAACAGGCTGTAAGAGATCAGCTCTGTTATACAGTGTGGGTTAGCATAGTACCTGCACTCCACTGAACACCAAAGCTAAACACAATATTTTGACTTGGTTTTTACACATAATTTGAGGTGGTATGTAAGATTTCAACATTGGAGAAATATAGTGCCCCTAAAATGTGTTTGTGCTAAAAAATATTCCATTTTTACAGAGGAGGACCATTTGTCTGGGTTCCATTGTGCGGTGGCATGTCCTCTTTATGGCTCAGTCCTGGGAGAAACCCCATTACTGACATTAAAGTAATGTGCATGGGCTGACTTATATAATGCTTAATGCACCAGTAGCCTGGAGTCTTTTCAATATTTCGATTGCAAGCATTTTTCCACCCTGGCCTGCCGTTTTGATGATGGGAATGGTAAAAAGTAAAAAAAGTCAACAAATCCACAGTGAATTGTGTTAATTACAAAATGTGTCGCATCTTTCAGTAGTTCCTACAAAAATGCATCAAATGCCATCAGTGGCCTTTCAGCAGAGTCTATTCAATTACAGTTACCAGAGGATGTACACAGACAAACCTCGGGAGAAACAGCCATCATGTTTCTTTAAAAACAACATAAAGAAAACTGCGTATGTAGTTAGAATATGCAGTTCTTTGATGAACCTCCCAAGAAATCATTGTAGCCGGGACGGAAATGCGAATTTTATACCATTTGGTTTGTGATACACTTCATTCAAGAAGTGAATGTGGCTGAAGGGGATTGTGTCTGCCAAAAGGGGGAACTGTCACCAACACCAAAAGTATCTTCCTCCATCATCGCCTGGCTTAGCTTCTCAAACGCCCACTCCAGAACTAGGCAACACAATGTTGTCAGTGTCCCCTATGCAGTCAGTACGTTTCTTTAGGGCCCTGCATGTACCCCTTCTCTTAAATGGGTTTTTAAACGATGTTTATCATGTACCAGGACTATATGACAGTGTATTTATGACTATTTCAGATAAAAGCTGTCAGTGAGGGAGCTTTTAAAGACACTAAATGCTTTAGACATCTGGCTCCTCTCACCATCAATGTAAACAACTAAGAAATTAGAACTTACTTCCCATCTAACCACTCTAACAGACTCTATCTTGAGCTTTATATAGCATACAGTGTGTGGGTTACAGCTGTAGCATTGTGCATTGTTATTTTCTGTAAATAAGCCACTAACAGTAAGACATATGGATCAGTCGCTAACTTTAACACTGCTTAACTTCCAATACTTAATCTCACCTCACCCAGACGTGAATGCCAAACAATGAAACACATACATTATGTCCAGGCAATAAGAATACACTATTGCGTGGCTCGTCATCCAATATTGTTTAACTTCTTTCACACATTCTTTCTGGTTTCATTCCAGAATTCTGTAGATAAGAGGATAAATGACAAAATAACAATAGAAACAAAGCACACTGGTTATAAGAACAACTTTTGTAGAGGAACTCCTCTTAACGCATGTGCTCCCTCGCTCCCGACTCAATCGCTACTGTGCCCAGATAGTGCTGAGTTCTTGTCCAGTGAGCATTTAGAGATAGAGGGAAACAGCTGCTGGCAGCACTTATCTTGCATTTGTAGACTGGCTGTGATAATCTGAACATCTGGTGTGTTGATATTTGACACATCTGTGTTTCTGTAATATCCAACTTTAGACACATTATGGTCATAACCAGAGCAAAGCTGCCTTCAGTTGGGCTATTTCAGAGATTAAGTCGAAAAACTTCCTTATTTTATAATACATCTATTTTATAAAATGCAATTACATAATTACTTACACAGTTAGAAAAAAAATTGCATTCCATTTGAACGTTGAATTTAAAAAAAAGGGATAAATATGCAAAAAATGAGTGAAAATCAATTCAATTTAATTTGCACTTTCACACCTGACATTGTCACAATGCAGCAAAAAAAAAATCCAGGTTTGAGCCCCTAATGAGTAAAACAGAGACAAGTAAAAGCCCCTCAGCTAGAGGGATTTATCTTTCCACAAAAAATGACTATAAAGAGTATTTCAGCTCTGAGTGAGGAACATTGCTCTTGTGTTAGCCATGCTCTTGACCTCTAAAGCTAATCGAAATATCTTACTCATATACCATAGTACTTACAGTAGGGCGCAGGTTAGACATCACCACATACACAACTCTGGTTATTTTATTCAATAAAAACATTCCCTGATACATAACATTGCCATAAATACACAATGGAAGATGTCATGACAGATTAGTTCCATTTGTTTCACAGTGTTTTGCTACCATGACTGCGAATGGTCATGACCTTAAAGGGAACTTACAGTTGTCTTGTCTTATATCTTCTAGCCTGAGATTCATTATAATAATCATCATAATAATCACCATAATATATTAAACATTGTTAGTTTATGCACCAAAATCATTTCCACAATTTCACATTAGAGCACCTCTTCATACTTATGATTTACCAGGCTTTTCTGTTGCTGGGCCTTAAAGACGGAGTTGTGCAAATGAGATCTATTCTCAGCTGCTCTGAGCTTTGCTTCATTTGAGCTGCAATGCTCAGCACGAACAGTTGGGGTTAATTAGCTGTAGGCTATTATAGCTGTGTATTCTGTATATTAGCTGTTTATTATATTCCTATAATTATTTCATTTGAAGAAAGCTATTAAACAGGTGTTTTATTTGGCATGTAGACTGAACTGTCATCAAAGAAAACAAAAAAGAATGTGACCTGTGCATTTAGCCCATCTACACATGGAGCAGCGAGCAGCTATTAAAGGCAAGGGCCTAACAGCTGGGTTACCATTTCCCCAACGATAGGCCACCCCCCCATTCTATAGGTCACAGAAAATGTCCATTTATGTTTTATACCTCTAAGATAAGCCGCCACAGTGTTACTGAATTTACTGATCTGAAGTAACATCTAATTTGGCCCCTGGAGGCCTTTACATCTATAAACCAGTAGTGACATTGTACTGTATTTGAGCATAAACAATTAAATTGATACGGTTTTGAACTTTCCGATATCATGCCACGATGCAGGAACTACACTCAGATTTAAAGCTCCAGGTCGTGGCTTCTGTGAAGCAACATCTGACATCAGTGACAGCAAAGCAGCACAGGTCACATTTGACTCTGTTTATGAATCTGATTTTGAAGTATTTGAAGAAAGATAAGCTTAATATTTGTTTTTGCATTTAGTGTTGTTAATTTAATACTGAAGAATACACATAGACAGATGACTGACATCACTGTACTGCATTATCCCAACCCTCCAGTCATTAAAACAAAAATTATTATCTTTTCCATCCAACAATAAACTTTTGTTCCTTTAATTTCTGTTGAATTGAGCTTTTTCCAGCTTGTATTATACACTAGGATGTAATGTAATGTAGCAAAGGCCTGAAAAAGTTTAAGAGGCTGCATGCAGTGGTGCTAGTTATGTGACTGAACATCGTCACTGATCTTTGATTTGCGTTACTTTTCAAACTTTTCTTTGCTACAGTAAACAGTACATTTAAATTCAACTAATCATTTGCGGATGTCGTCTTTTTGTCACTGAATTATACTTTAAGCGAATGTGTTTAAGCAAGCAAGCAAGCAAACATCAGGTTTGAAAAATCAGTGTATAAGCCACAGCCTGTCGCTGCTGCCCACCCACAAAGATTATTGTAAGTGAAAGCATAAGACATTTTTTATGATATGTTTCAGGCAGAGTTATGTCAGTGCTTTGGAGCAGGATTTGGTGTGGATATGAAAATAATAAACTTTTCCTCAGAAAGTGATTTATTTTCATGTTTTATTGAATATTTCTGGAATTCTGTGAACAAAAAGTTAATTTAAAATTAATGCACTGATACTGTAATTACATATTTATATTTTTGCCATTTGTGCCTTTAATCTGCAAGCATAAAATATATTTATGGCGATTCATTTGAACTCATTGCTTATTATTTATGCTATACAGCTTTCTCAGTCACTCTGCAGTTCTCCTTGGCACCGTACACATGACACACATTCCATCTTTTTCCCTAACGTTCCTGTTGTGGGGCTAATTATTGGAAACCTGTGATCACAGGTGTAAGTTATGTAAATAGATCAATAGTGGAAATTGGACACGCGGAGAAACAAACTGACATGCACACAACAGCTCACACTCACAGACAGTTCCAGTCCCAGCATTCGATGCCCCTCACTGAGTCCAGCATGTTGTGGAAGGGTCAGATTTAAATTGGCAAAGTGCTGCTCTCCTACTGTTGAGAAACGCAGCAGTAGTCACTCGGTTGAATGCTCTCTGCTGCTGCTGCTGCAACTCTTTCCCCAAACTGCTTTTTCATTTTTATATCATATATTTTTGTTTGTTGTTGTTTCCTCAGAGATAGAGCCAGAGAGAGACTTTGTGTTCAGATGAGTGTCAGACAGAGTGACCCAGGGCTACAGAGGCCAAGGCCATGGAAACAGAGTAAGCATTTCATGTGTGACTGCAAAGACCTGTGGGTCATTCTAAAGCTCCCTCGCTAGCAGCTAATGCGCTATGCTTATTCACACACACACACACACACACACACATACTCATGCATACAGAGAGAGAGAGAGAGAGAGAGAGAGAGAGAGAGAGAGAGAGAGAGAGAGAGAGAGATCAACATCCAAAACAAATTCTCTTACTTTGTATAAGTAAACTGTTAGGCTAATATGTTAGCATTTTTATTAAACCCATTGACATTACACAGTGTAGTCATCTTCTTGTTCTTGTTCTTGTTCTTGTTCTTCTTCTTCTTCTTCTTCTTCTTCTTCTTCTTCTTCTTCTTCTTCTTCTTCGTCTTTTTCTTCTTCTTTTTCTTTTTTTCTTCTTCTTTTTGTTCTTCTTCTTCTTTTTCTGTCTGCTCATCTTCTTCCATCAAGTATGAATTTCCACCAGCACTTTTGCATATTTGATGCCAACTAGCAAAGCAAAGAGGAAAAGAGAAATGGTGGCCCAGAAGGTCATGAGTGAGGTACCCATGAGCAAGGTATTGTTCCATTCTACTAGTCCAATAGTGCCAATGCAATGGGTAAAATACAGAGGTCACATTTTGATGTGGTGTAGACACTTTATTGTGTTGGCCTATCAGAAATGGCCCTAAGATGGTTGGACGTGTATGAAAGGGAGAAAGTATTTTGTTAATCTAGCTGAGCTCTGTTCCTGTGAACATAATATAATATATATTATTATTATTATATATGGTGTTCCACAGGGATTAGTATTAGGCCCATTACTGTTCTTTATACAGGCTGCGTTTTGGGCCAAATAATTATAGAACATGGAATAAATTATCATAGCTATGCTATATACACAAATATCTATGGAGACAAATGATACAAGTCCATTACATAAACTCACAAACTGTATGTAAAGTATATTTAATTGGATGAATAGGAATTTTCTAAAATTAAATTAAGAGAAAACTGAAATTCTTATAATTGGCAAAGAATCAAAGAAAGGGCATATTTGAAAAGAATTATGAAACTTAGCTCTACAGTCAAAAGAGGAAATTAGAAATCTGGGTATAATCTTTCACTTCACTTTAAGTTTTAAACACATATAAATACAATAATTAAAACAGATTTCTTCCATCTAAGAAGTATATCTAGGGTTAGAACTCAAACGACGATGCTGAAAGAAGCTCCATGCATTTGTTTTCTCACGGCAAGAAAACTGTAATGCTCTGTTCACTGGTTTTCCACCAAAAAACACCAACAGTTTACAGAGTGATCAGAACACTGCAGCCAGAGAACTGACACACACACAAAAAATAGAACATATAAGTCCTGTTTTACACTGGCTACCAGTCTCATTCAGGATAAAATCCTCTTACTGGTTTATAAAGCTCTAAATGGTTTAATGCCTGCACACATTATAGACTGTCTGGTGGAATACACCCCAAATCAAGCCTTAAGATCAACAATCCATTTCATGTTTATTTGATTTTCTTATCATTTATTTGATCTATTTCGAAATGTTCTTTTTCTGTTGTCATTTTTATTTATTATTTGATTTTTTTTTCTTTACATTTGTTCTGTTTTCTTTTAATCTGTACTGTATAACAAATTATAGATTGGAATAGAATATAATGTCTTTTATTGTTACTATAAAGATGTACAATGAGATTTTATTAACTGTTAAAAATAAGATAAGATAAAATAAGATCTTTTTTTTTATTATTATGGCAGAAAGAGCAGCAGACAGAGTACTAAAACAATATATTTTAAAAAGTAACATAAGAAGTAAAATAGAATAGTGCACAAAAATAAAATAAGAGACGTGTGTGCATATGTAACTGCCGTTGTTATTATGACCCAGTATGTGTGCGTGCGTGCGTGCGTGCGTGCGTGCGTGCGTGCGTGCGTGCGTGCGTGCGTGCGTGCATGTGTGTGTGTGTGTGTGTGTGTGTGATGTTACACACACTGAAGGAAAACACAAGAACATATTGCACAGAGGAATATTGCACACAAAAAATAATTACATTATATTATACGTATGTTATATTGTATATTATAAAGCACTTTGAGCCCAGTGTATGAAAAATACTCTATAAATAAAGCTGTTATTTTTGTTATTATTATTATTACTTTCACTTCACTTTTTGCATCAAACCCCAATGCTCAGGACCACAAGGTGACACAAGCAGAAGCATGTTCATCATCAAATCCATTTTATTTAGAGATAATGTATGTGCTGCACCACCAGTCAGGGATCAGCCCTGTCTTCCGGGAGCAGACGCTTGGACCAAATGAATTTCACTGCATGATTCTGGTGTCACTAATCCCTATTTTGCCAGAACATTATTGACTGTATCTCTAATACAGTCACTATTAGTCCTGTTAGTTAAAAGGAATATTTGATGGACAAATGTATGTCAGTGCTAATTCAGGGGTATTGGAGCTGTCAGTCAGAACTTTAAAGATACAATTCTGCAGTAAATTTGCATTGGAGCTCAGCCTCCTAGAACTGAGCATGAACTGTCCATCCATCAAAAAATGGATCATTTGATCTTTGTATTCACTTCTTTTTGGACACAACAAACACCCTCTCTAAAAAAAATTTTTAGAACATGAAATAATCACATAAGACTGCTCATATGAACCTCAAAACCAGAACTCTCTACCATGCTTTATTTTAGCATAAGGAGATGGTCAGCACATCTGCTGATAGAGTTGTGAAGTTTTGAAGCGTTGTATTTCATGAATGACATTTTGGAAATGTGGCATTTTATCAGGTGTGTAAATGTGAAAGATCCCGTCATTTTATTTGATAAAAGCAAACATAAACCACTCTTTGCATAGAAAGATCTTCTTCTCAGATTGGATCATACATTTTTTTTAACGGTCATCATCCAAATCTGTACAATCAAAGCGTTATACTTGATATGAACAGCTGAAAGGTTGATCCACATTTTATGATGCATGTTGAAGCAGAGATTCGATGCTAAATGTGCTTTGGTGTGATAGCAGCTCACAATGCGCCTGAATTTAACTTATGCTAAAGCCTTATCATGTCCATGGTGATAAGCTCCAGCATGATGCACTAACACTGCGCTTATGAGACACAAGGTTTATAAGGTAATGGTAAACATTAATTGAGATGTTTTTGAGGTCTGTACTTCTGTCATCTTTTATCCACTTTGCGTCCGCTTTGTTAAACACACGTCTTTCAACAGCATGTCTTTTGAGACGACTGGTATTAATAGATGGTGAAAGCTTTTCACAAGGCATATACATGAGTAAGAGAAGTATGTTCTTATTGGACCAAACACACAGCCAATAAACTGAAGATTTAGGCTTGTACATATGTACATAATATGCATAATACATAATATATTCATAAATTGTAAATAGCTCTGTTTTTTTCATTATATACAATCTGGCTTGAGGTGTGTTTAACATTACAATCATTTAAAAGGAATTTCTTTGTAAATTGTTGCTGTAACTTTTCAGGTAAGTTACAGTAGAAAGTAGAAAGTAAGTAAAAGTCACATCAAAATGTTTGTCGAAACAAATAAAACATTTTGCTAAAAAAATATATTTAAAAAATGTTAAACAACTCCATATGTTTGTGGATGTTTGATGTTGTGAAGGATTTATCTTCTGAAGATGACATTTCATGGGAAATGGGGTTGAGGTTTAACTGATTGCTGGAAAAGAGGATAAGAGTGATGGTGATATTATAGATTATCTCCTCAGTTTACCAGATCTGGTCTGTGCACTTCATAGTGTAATGTTCTCCCAGGTCTTACACACACATTTAGGGTTGATGGGTTAAGTAAAAGATGTTTTTTGGAGCAGGGAATATTCCAGCCTATAAAAAGGCAGGGTTACTCAAAGGGGTCATGACTTGGACAAGCTGCTCCTGAGGTTGGTAATCTGAAGCATGCCCTTTAAATCCAATGAGTCATACCGTGGCGTGAAAGGAGTGTGTGTGGTGTGAGAAGAACACCACATCAGCCTGAAATTGCAGAGAGAATGTGACTAGCACTGTCTTATAATGTATCATGTAACACAAAGATAACAAGGCAGGACAAATTCAAGCAGCTTATGCTTTTCAGAATGGTGAAAGAAAGGGGTCAAGTCATGAATCTTTTTGCACTACACATAAATTGTGATGAATAATAATCAATAAGGGTTGAATAATACACATCCTGAGGTTTAATCCAACTTTCACTTTGAGGTGAAGTTACAATTAATTTTTGATTCTTAATATGTTACATGTTACATGTAATCTCACATATTATATATAATATACACACACACACACACACACACACACACAC
>JBBIGC010090299.1:0-10130 GCA_037576955.1 Lepidarchus adonis
GGCCAGGCTGGGACTGGAACCTGCAACCTTCAGATATCAGGGACAATGTCCTAACCACTAGGCCACCACTGCCCCAAAGGCCACCACTGCCCCAATTATGGCTAACTGTTAATAAAACCCAAAATTCACTGTCTCAATTAGAATGTCTCAATTAGAATATTGTGAAAGTTCAATCTTGGAAAGTCATGATGTGACATCGTAATCAGCTAACTAACTCAAAACACCTACAAAGGTTTCCTGAGACTTTTAATGATCTCAGTCTGGGTCAGGAGGCTACACAATCATGGAGAAGACTGCTGACTTGACAGCTGTCCAGAAGACAGTCATTGACACCCTCTACAAGGAGGGTAAGCCATAAAAGGTAATTGCTAAAGAAGCTGGATGTTCATAGAACTGTATCCAAACATATTCATAGAATATGTGGTAAGAAAAGATGGGGACAACGGCAGCCTTGAGAGGATCCAAGCAAAATCCAATTAAGAATATGGGGGAGCTTCACAAGGAGTGGACTAAGGCTGGAGTCAGCACATCTTGAGCCAGAGACACCCTCAGAAGCGTCTTATCTGGTCTAAGGAGAAAAATAACTGGATTGTTGCTTAGTGTCCAATGTCTTCTTTTCAGATGAATGCAAATTTTGGAAATCAAGCTTCCAGTGTCTGGAAAAAGAATGGAGAAGCACAGAATCCATATTGCTTGAAGTCCAGTGTGAAGTTTCCACAGTCAGTGATGATTTGGGGCTATGTCATCTGCTGGTGTTGGTCACTGTGTTTTCTGAAGTCCACAGTCAACACATCATCTACCAGAAGATTAGAGTTCATCTTCCAGCAGGACTATATATACTACTATATACTATATATATATATAAATATATACATATACTATATATATCCTATGTATGTATGTATGTGTGTGTGTGTATATATATATATATATATAGTATACAATAATATTTAACCTGCTGTAAATATAAATATATATATAATGTAAAATAAGTATTGAACATGTTACCAATTTTCTAAATTAATTTCATTTCTAAAGGTGCTGTTGACATGAAATTCCCACCAGATGTCAGTAACAGCCCATCCAATCCACACATGCAAAGAAATCAAACCATACATGTCCATACATTAAGTTATATGTAATAAAATGGGATCACACAGGGGGGAAAAGTATTGAAGAAGATTACTGAAATGTGTTTAATACTTTGTACAGAAGCCTTTGTTGGTGATGACAGCTCCAAGAAGCCTCCTGTATGGAGAAACTATTAGCATGCATTGCTCAGGTGTGATTTTGGCCACAGTCTTCAAATCCTGAAGGGTTTCTTCTATAAACTCTGAGCTTAAGTTCTTTCTATACAATTCAGGTTAAGTAACTGGCTTGGCCATTATAGCAGCTTTATTTTCTTTCTCTGAAATTATTTCAGAGTATCCTTGGTTGTGTGTTTGGAATCGTTATCTTGCTGAAATGTTCACCCTCGTTTCATCTTCATCATCCTGGCAGATGGCTGCAGATTTTGATCAATAATGTCTTGGTGCATTTTTCAATTCTTCCTTCCTTCAGTTATATGAAGTGTGCCACTGACGTGAAACAGCCGCACACCATGATGCTCCCAGAAATGTCACTGTTGGTGTGGTGCTGCTGGGGGGATATGCAAAAGTGCCTTTTGCTGAACATGGTGTGTTCTGGCATAGTCAGCAAGCTTTAAACTTAAACTTGCTTCATGATGTGCTTTCTACTTCCACTTATTCTGTATCCAATGCCATCAGTGTGTTTGGCAACAATAAGGCTGCAAAGGTCTTGAGAGAACTCTTTGCTTTTACCATCACGAGATGTTTCTTGTGTGACACCTTGGTAATGAGACGCCTTTTTATAGCCATAATTTGGAACAGAACCAGCTGATATTAATTTGCAATTTTTAATATTTGACACACTTACATGTTTCAGATCATTAAACAAATTTTAATATTACACAAAGATAACCAGAGTACATACAAAAAGCAGTCATTTGTTAAGGGACAAAAAGCTATCCAAGCCTACCTGCCTCTTTGCATTTGGTCAATAATTAAGCTGCGGTCAAGCACATTTTTGGAAAGCAGAGCTCAATTTCAGTAGCCACAACCAGACCTGATTATTGCGAGACCTGTTCAATGGAGAAATTACTGAAACTGTCTGAAGCAACACATCATGCCACCAAGTCCAGAATAGATATGAGAAATAAAGTCATTGACATTCTGCTTTTTTGTTTTTAGGGCAAGATCCCCTTCCTCACCATAAACTATTACTGCATATTTTATGATGATTATCAATATGCTTGGGAAATCACAAGAAATGTAATCCAGACATATACAATATAATGTTTTATACACATATTTCTTTGTTGTGACCCTTTGCTCCTCAATGTAAAATTATAAATCAAACAGTCATATGTGATTAAAGTGAATATTCCAGACTTTAAAGCAACCATGCCAACATCCTTCTCATTTTAGGGCACCATAATAGTTGAGACAAGGTAATGGTAGGTATATTAAGACGTCATGTTTAATACTGTATTTCATTTCCCTTGCAGGCAAAGACTGCTTAAAGTCTGTATTTCATAGACATCACATTCAATCCCTGCTTCCTTTTCTGGGGGGGTTTTCTCTTTAAGTCTGACTGTACAATCATAGAGAAGATGCTGACTTGACAGCTGTCCAGAAGATGGTCATTGACATCCTCCACAAGGAGGTTAAGCCACAAAACGTAATTGCTAAAGAAGCTGGATGTTCACAGAGCTGTATCCAAACATATTCATAGAAATTTGAGTGTATGGAAAAAGTGTGGTAAGAAAAAGTGCACAAGCAACAGGGAGAACTGCAGCCTTGAGAGGATCTAAGCAAAATCCATTCAAGAATATGGGGGAGCTTCACAAGGAGTGGACTAAGGCTGCAGTAAGCACATCCTGAGCCAGAGACACCCTCAGAAGTGTCTTACCTGGACTAAGGAGAAAGTCCAAAGTCCTCTTTTCAATTAAATGTAAATTTTGGAAATCAAGGTCTCAGTGTCTGGAGAAAGAGTGGAGAAGAACAGAATCCATGTTGCTTGGAATCCAGTGTGAAGTTTCCACAATCAGTGATGGTTTGGGGCCATGTCATCTGGTGTTGGTTTTCTGAAATCCACAGTCAATGCATCATCTATCAGGAAATCTTAATTAACGTCATGCTTCCTTCTGCTGACAAGCTTTATGGAGATGTCATCTTTCAGTTTTTTAGCTTTAAGAAACTGTTGCCCTAGGAGTATGCCTTGTTGCAGGATGAAGCAGTGCCCAAAGAATTTGGAGGCATTTACTGAATCTTGAGCGTATGTTTCTATAGATCTCAGAATCCATTGTGCAACTGCCATCAGCAGTTACATCATCAGTCAAGATACGCGTTTCAGCACCTGTGCCAGCCATACATGCCAAAGCCATAGCACCACCATGTTTAACAGATGAGCTGGTATGTATGCCTTGGATTCATCTCCACACTTTCCTCTTGCAATCACTCTGATAGACAAATCTTGGTCTTGGCTCTCCATAACACCTTCTTCCAGAATTCTGCAGACACTTAAGTATAATCTGGCAGACGCAGATTAAGTGTAATCTGTCCATCCTATTTTGGTGACTAACTAGTGGTTTAGATCTTGTGGTATAGCCTCTGTATTTCCGTTCATGGATTCTTCTGCAGATAGTAGTCTCTGACAAAGAAACACCGGCCTCTTGAAGATCGTTTTGGATAATTTTGAGGATTTTTCTTTAGTCAATTTAATTTTATTTGTATAGAGCTTTTTACAACCGCCACTGTCACAAAGCAGCTTTACAGAATTTACAGAATCCAGGTCTGAGCCCTTAATGAGCAAACCAGGGGTGACAGTAGTAAGAAACCATGACGTCTGACCATCTGAATTGTTTGATTTCAAAATTTTGGAGACAGAGAAACAAGGAATTAAATAGGTTAATAATAAAAAAAAATCACAAATTTGACATTTCACTTATGCATTTATAGAAGACTATCGTTTTTTTCTGAATGATGTGGATTATATAATGTTATACCTGAAAATTGTGTCAAAGGAAGACAATGAATAATCAACATCAAATATAGAGGAGGAGGAGGTCTTTAACTCCCAAAGTTCAATCTTAAGAAGCCGCTTCCATGGAATACAGTGCAGAATGGATCATTCTTCTTATGCAAATTGCTTATGTACCAGAGCCACAGAATGTTGAAGAATGTTTGCTAATTGTCACCTGTGCTTTATTTTTCAGCCCTGTGCCTCAAACTCTGGCTGTACTAACAGGGGCTCATAATAATAATAATAGCAAAACTGATTTATATGGCAATACATTTTACGTTTTATCTCATATTTTATGATATTCATAATATGAGGCAGTGCTCTGCACTTCCACTTTGCTCTTTCTGCTTCTGAAAAGTAAACATACTTTAAATTTTGTGCTAAGATCTTGTTATATGCTGTGAAAACAAAGTAAGAAATTGTATGAGTGCCAATACTAGTCATCTAAAGCAGCGTTCCCCAAACTCTTTCGCACCATGGACCGGTTTAATGTCAGACAATATTTTCACGGATCGGCATTTCAGGTGTCGTGGATAAAAACAACAAAATAAAATGATTAACCCTAACCCTAAGACCAACACACAAACTGTGGTATTTTGTAAATATAATAATAAACGTGAATCCACTGTGTAATTATGTAACTTTATTAGCAGTGTCTTTCTGAAATGCGCTAACAACGATCAGAGTAACGTCCTCCTCTGCCCCTCACGAGCTCTGGTCGTTATGCTAACACGTAAATTGTCCTGTCAGAATAAGTTTTCAGTACTGTTGTGGTGATCTCAGGGTTTTCTGCCAAGACTTTCATCCAGAATACCGGCAAAGTTGAGTCTCTAACACACTTAGATGCTACGGATTGAGATTGTATTAAAAATAAAAAAAGTTTAAATTTTTTGTAAGGCCTGGTAGCGGTCAGCTGATCTATACTACTACACGCTATGCAGCAAGTCACCACAGCCAGCTAAACAGACCTGAAAAAAAGTCATCTTTAAAAATCTGATAAACAGAAAATGTGTTAGACACAAAATAGTCACAATAGTCATGAATATGAAGGAGAAAATGTAATCATATTATTAAATAATCATGGCCTTTTTGGCATATCTTCTCACACATGTTTGATCCTGAGATTTTTTCTGTCCTGTAGATAATGTTCTGATGGAAATTTTCTTTCAGCAAGTGTTAAAGTCACCTCCCTCCTTTAAACAAGTGAGGCTGCGGACAATGGTAAAGAAATTCTTTCACATTTAGGCCTGGGTGTAAAAGGTAGAGTAAAATTAATAATTCACAACAGTAGATTATTCAGTATTGGTTGAATGTGCAGTTAGCTGCAGTTAACATTTTGTACAATCTCAAAAACACTCACAGAAATGCATATGGAATAAAAAAAAAAGATATGCTGTATATTTGCACATAAATGTGCAAAATATATTTCAGACCAAAGGCAGCTAATGTGTGTCAGCACAAGGCTTAATACCCTGGGCCCTTAATGTCTCCTGGGAAACGATATGGTTGTGTTTCTGAATGGTTATGTACGTCCAAAGTCAATGTTCCTAATACCCATGTGTATTTAGTCCATAAAATCAGAACTTTGGCTGAACAGCAAACAAACACAGTTCATTGTCTTTAATGCTGTTTGCTGTCTCTAAAAATAACAAACATTAAAAACAACCTAGAGCTGATGAAAATCAACATAAGAAATATTAGTACTTGGAAATAGAACTGACCAAATTTATGATCTGTGCATCCCTAATATTAACAACAACAACAACAATAATGCATAAATAATAAAAACTGGAGGCTGAAAAAGTTGCTTAAGTCACCAGAAGCCCTTTGGACGGCGTGATCATCTCCCTTTAGAGGCCTAGTGGTTCTGTCTCCAAGTACAATATACAGATACGTAACCTCCAGCCTACAGTTAGTTGTGGAGCGGAGCTGCAGGAAGGTGGAGAAAGGCTGTGGTTGCAGCAGCCCCAGATGAAAGAGGCACAGAGAGAGTTGGAGTGCTGGGCGACTGCCCTGGGACAGCGGTGGAGTAGTTGCATGTGAGAAAGGCTGAACACGGGGAGTAGGGGTACTGCTCAAAAGCTGCTGATGCATAGTTGGAGTAGGCAGCACTATAGTCCAGATAAGGTGAGGTCACAGCGGTGGTCATCTGGGTGGGGAACACCAGACTAGGTTGTAGCAAAGCCTGTGGATACACATAGTGCGATGACAGCCTGAACAGAAAAAGAAAGAAACAGTGAGAAATAAGTAGAGATCATTTATACTTTTTAGTAAGAATATACATTTCTGACATTATAATGGCTGGATTAGATAACAATTCTATAAAAAATTACGCAAAGGATCATAAATTCTAAGATTTCACCATTATTATTAGCGGTACATTATGACTAAGAATGATTTTTAAAAATGTTTTGAATACACAAATGAGGAACTGTTTATAAAATAAACTGAATAGAATTAATATAGTCTATTCTAATATTTAGAAATTTATAGTTAAATCTTAAATTCATTCAGTTTTCTATGCTTTTTAAGGCACGCAGAGCTCCACCCTGAAAGAATACTATGGATGTTTACATCTTTCAGCAGCTCACTTTTAATAAACTTTTTTTATAGATAATAATGATAATAAAAAAGAATTACATATTACAATTATGTTCATAGAAGGCAATTTTTTTTAAAAAGATGGAGTAAAAAAGTATTTGGCAGCCACAGATTCTGCAAGTTGTCCCACTTAAAAAGATGAGAGAGGTATTTAATGTTCATCATAGATTCACTTCAACTGTGACAAATAGAATGTAAAAAAAATCCAGGAAATCACATTGTTTGATTTTTAAATAATTTATTTGTATAATTGTGTAGAAAAATAAGTATTTAGCACCTACAAACAAGAAAGAATTTTGTCTCTCACAGACCTGTTACCTCTTTAAGAAGCTCTTCTATCCTCCACTTGTTACCTGTGTTAATGTTTGAACTCGTTATCTGTATAAAAGACACCTGTTCACACCTTCAAACAGTCAGACTCCAACCTCCACCATGGCCAAGACCAGAGAGCTGTCTAACGACACCAGGGACAAGATTGTACACCTGCAGAAGACTGGGATGAACCAATCTACAACAGACAGCAGTTTAGTGAGAAAAGATCAACTGTTGGAGCAATTATTAGAAAATGGAATAAATACGAAATCGCTGACAATCTCCCTCGACCTGGGACTCCATGCAAGATCTCACCTCGTGGGTACAAATGATATCGAGAATGGTGAGGAATCAGCCCAGAACTACATGGGGGAACTGGTCAATGATTTGAAGACAGCTGGGACCACAGTACCAAAGTTACTATTAGTAAGACACTACGTCGTCATGGATTAAAATCCTGCAGCACACGAAAGGTCCCCCTGCCTTAGCCAGCACATGTCCAGGCCCGTCTAATCTGGATGTCATGCGGAACTGTTTGGTATAAATGCCACTTGCCATGTTTGAAGGGAAGAATGCTGAGTTTAAACCCAAGAACACCATACCCACTGTGAAGCATGGGGATGGAAACATTATGCTTTGGGGCTGCTTCTTCTGCAAAGGGGACAGGACGAGTGATCGTAAAGGATGAATGGGACCTTGTATTGTGAGATTTTCGGCAAAAACCTCCTTCCATAAGTGTGAGCATTGAAGAGGAAACATGGCTGGATCTTCCAGCATGACAATGATCCCAAACACACCACCCGGGCAATGAAGGAATGTCCCGAAAAAGCATTTCAAGGTTCTGGAGTGTTCTAGCCAGTCTCCGGACTGCAATCCAATAGACAATCTGTGGAGGGAGCTAAAAGTCCATGTTGCCTAGCAACAGCCCCAGATCTGCATGGAAGAAAGGACCACAATATCAGCTACAGTGTGTGCAAACCTACAGGAAACGTTTGACCAACCAAGGTTACATTACAAAGTATTGAGGTGAACTTTTGTTATTGACCAAACACTTATTTTCTGCACCATTATACAAATACATTCTTTAAAAATCATACAATGTGATTTCCTGGATTTTTTTTACATTCTATTTCTCACAGTTGAAATGAACCTATGATGAGCATTACAGACTCATCTTTTTAAGTGGAACAACTTGCAGAATCGGTGGCTGACAAATACGTTTTTACCCCAGTGTATAATGTTATACATAAGCATTTACATTACATTTAATTGGCTCAAAGGTAGAACATGGATAATCAGCTTCAAGTAGAGAGGAGAAGGAGGTCTTTAAGGGTATGTGCTTAGAGGCTGATGGATCATTCTGGTTACACAAATCTCATGTGTGCATATGTACCAGGGCCACAGAATGTTAAAGTATGTTTGCTAACATTACAACCCTGTGGCTCAAACACTGGTCATCTTATACTAACAGGGGCTTATAATAATAATAACAATGATTAGGTCTGATATTTATTACAAAGTTATTAATTATAAATCTCTTCCATATAAAAAGATTAGCAGGGGGAAGCAACTGTAAGGGTTATGGATTGGACGCAAGAGCAAGGGCAGCAAGAAAAGTTTAAAACAAGATAAATCAAAAGAAGACATGAACAAAGCCCACTACCAGACTGGAACGAACAGAACAGCAAAGAACAAGGACAAAAAAACAAAACCTAGGTCCAAAATCAGTACTAAGAAACATTACATGAACACTAAGAATGAGCGGATACAGTATTTTCAAAAGACCAGATGAAGAAAGATGATCTGTTGAAGAGCGCAGAAGGGAGTGGAGCAGATCCTAGTGACCTAATGTAGTGGATGATGAGGAAACCACTGGGTGCTTGAGTCCTGGCTGATGATACAAATGAAGGCTGAGGCTGAAGCGGTACAAGCCAGGGATAAGACTGAGGCGGAGTTTGCTGTGATTGTGAAGCCTGGATGAAATAATCCTGTGTAGTTTAGTTGACCATTACACTCTGATACAGTGACAGCAGCTGGGTGGAGGTTTCCGATGATGTCATCAGTGTTTGAGGCAGCTGGGTGTAGTTCTCTGATGATGTCCTTGACGTTTGAGACCGCTGGTTGGAGCTCTCGACATTGTGTCCACCTGCAGCAGAGAGCTGCTCAGATCCTCTGGCCTCTGGTGTCACTCCACCTTTTGGGAATTGAAGGGGTCCTTCGGTGGAGACTCCATTTTTCCATGTCCCCATGTCACTTTTCCCCAAACTTTTCTCATTGTTTTCCTCTGAGCATGTCCAGTGGTTTTGGTTACAGTCCCATGGGCCTTAAACTTTGTGATAACATCGGTAACATGGGTCACAGGAACAAGCTTTGGGAATTATCTTGTAAACTTTAAATTGACAAAACTTGGCTACTAACTTTTCTCTTATGTCCTCAGACAATTCTCCACTGTTCTTTCTGTTTTCCACGTCCAGATGCTAATACACATGTGAAAATAAATAATCAGAAGTGTCACTATAATGCAATTATGTCTTCAAACTTCTTATGGGTACCAAAAATCTTGCTCAAGCTATTTTAGAATTTAGAATTTGTAGCAGTGAAATGACAGACACGTAAGTACAATAAAACAAAAACAATAATCCCAGAACTAATGCGGTTAACTAGCAATATGGTTAGTTATGGTTAGTTGTGTTTTTAACACACACACACACACACTGCACCAGCACGTGTATTCTCATAAATACTTATGTAATAGTTATAAAATTGTTGCAAAACTGCTAAAATATAAAAAGCGGATTTTTATGAATATGACCATTTCAGTGATGCTACAAACACAGGCTTTTTGCCGTCTTCTCCTTCCTCTCTCTCACTTACTCCATTTGCTTCTGTCGCTCTGGGCTTCTTACATACAAACATAGAGAGATATACCCTGGGTGTGTTTACACCCCACACACACACACACACACACACACACACACACCCAGTGAAAAGATTCATATCCAAATGAAAACAATAAATAATGTTTTACCTTCGAAACAAATGAATCATGAGGGTCACCACAATGCCACACACACACACACACACACACACACACACACACACACACACACACACACACACACACACACACACAC
>JBBIGC010090338.1:0-10130 GCA_037576955.1 Lepidarchus adonis
TCTCTCTCTCTCTCTCTCTCTCTCTCTCTCTCTCTCTCTGTCTCTCTCTCTCTCTCTCTCTCTCTCTCTTTCTCTCTTTCTCTGACATCACAGAATAACAAGATCTGACATCACAGTGTAATAAGATCTGACATCACAGAGTAACAGGAAGATCTGACCACATAGTGTTACAAGAAGATCTCACATGACAGTGTTGATTATCTTTTGAGTTTGTATTATTTTTCAGATATCAGGCTGTTAATGAGACATTCAGGGCTGTTGTTCCAGACACTAACAGCTCTACTGACTCACCGTGTACCATTGCCCAGATATTGTGTGTGTGTGTATGTTGTTGTTGGGGGGTGGGGGTGGGGGGGGGGGGGTGAATGAGGGGGTCCAACTGCAAAGTTCTTTACAGGGTGAAGCACTTGTTGGGTAGTTTCGGATCCTACGATGAAGGGATTGAACGCAATGGGTCAGACAGATGAAGCCCAGCTTTACTCACAGAGCATCACTTAGAACGTTCTCCAAAGTGGGACAAAAGATTTAAGGTCAGATAGAGGATTTAAGGTAGGATTGAAGATTTAGGGTGAGACAGAAGATTTAAGTTTGAAGAGAAGATTTAAGGTGGGACAGAAGAAAGGGAAGCGTGTATGCTGTTAGCAGCATGCTAATTGGTGGAGTACAAGTGCCCATTATATGTGAGCTACATTAGCCTCGTAGCTCCAGGGCTGAAGAAGTACAGCTCAGCTGATCAAGTACATTCGAAGGGGAGCGGGGTGAGAGTGGGGGTGAGAGTGTGGGTGAGAGTTGGGGTGAGAGTTTTCACTGAACTATCGCTTTAATGAGTGTGTGCTGAGTTTGCAGGTGAAACTTTTTCTTTTGCAAAGTGACCCCTCCCTCCTTCTGCCCCCTTTCCACCCCCCTTCTTAGAACTGCCTCTGTGTGTGTGCTATGCTCTCTTCAGTCCGAGCTGGTGGGGCACTTTCACTCTGGACCCCAGACCCAGCGCTGGAGGAGGATACAGCTCCTTCTCCTGTTGATCGTCCCTCGTGCCTTCACTTTTCCTGCAGATCTGAAATGCCCTCAGAGAATCCTAACTGACCCTCTTTAGTTTTAGTCAAGTTTGGCTAGAACAACAGTTCAGACGGAACCTTGTTTGTCCCATGCCTCTTGGGCAAAGTTCTTCACAGATGCAGGTGTGCTAGTTTTTGGAGTTTTAGACATTTCCCATTTTTTCAGCGACTCTTGCCTCGTTTCCCTCCACCAGCAACCATGTACAGCATGCTGGAACACGAGATCTCCATGAAAGGCCAGATGACGGTCCAGCAGCACCAGCAGCAGCACCAGCAGCAGCAGCAGCAGCAGCACCACCAGCAGCAGCAGCAGCAGCAGCAGCAGACTGGACAGGGTGGCGTGATGGTCCCTGGACCAGGAGGGACGCATGGCGTTGGTAAACCAGCATTGCACAACCAGCACAAAGCCGCTGACCCAATGGACAAGGTCAAGAGGCCTATGAACGCCTTCATGGTGTGGTCACGGGGCCAGCGCCGCAAGATGGCACAGGAGAACCCCAAAATGCACAACTCTGAGATCAGCAAGCGTCTGGGTGCCGAGTGGAAGCTTCTGACAGACGCGGAGAAGCGTCCCTTCATCGATGAGGCAAAGCGTCTGCGTGCCCTGCACATGAAGGAGCACCCGGACTACAAGTACAAGCCCCGGCGCAAGAGCAAGCCCACCCTGAAGAAGGAGAACCCAGGGGCCAAGTACCCGCTGGGCACATCCAGCCTTATGCCCATGCAAGGGTCTGGGGGAAGCCCCCGAATGGACGGCTATGGCTGGGGTCCGGCGGGCGGGTATGCGGCCATGCAGTCGGACGCCCTGGGCTACGGTCAGCAACTCCACCGCTATGAGCTGCAGGGTCTCCAGTACCCCGGCACCATGGCGACCGCACAGGGCTACATGAACGGAGGAAACTCATACAGGTGAGACAGGCAGCTGACAGTGTTGATCTGCAGCCAATCACACAGTCACTAATGTTGATAATGTTTCAGTATCCACTATGAATTATTCAATAACCTGAGGGGGTGGGACTTCCCTCCAGGCCGTCCCTTCATCCAGAGGCTCCACGTTAGTCACTAATATCTCTGCCTCTGCTCCTGGACTCCCTCTTACTGTGGAGCTCCAAAGGTACTTTACACCTGACAACAGGTGATCCGCTGATCTGCTCCACCCCCAAACTCTGCACTGCTCTGCTCACCTGTAACGGTGTCCAGTTTGCTCAGACAGAGTGTTTTAGGTGAAGATTTTTTTTTTTGAGAATTTTTTTGGCAGGTATTCACTTTCCCATTTGGGATTCAGAGTTTCACTTTTTTATGTCTTTTTCATGTGAAATATATTTTACATTTCTTTATTTACAGTAGAAATATTTTTAAACAGTAAAGGTCTGTTTTCTGGATGAAAGTAGTTATTATTTATAGAAAAAAGTCTTTGATTATAATATATATATATATATATATATATATATATATATAGTAGTATGTTTTAACACATAATGTGTTTAATAAGCATAAGACGTGTGTAAAACTGTAGTTACGCTGTGACTGTACTGACTCCAGTGAGTCTTACCCTGAAAATAACATTAGGAGCAGTAAAATAAAACTGTTGATCTGTTTTAGTAATTATACACTACAGTAAATGGACTAAAACAGTTATTTTCTGTTCAGTCTTACTGTATTTTGACAGTAAAGTGTTTTTAACATTGTACTGGAGCCTGACCTCCCTCTCACTGGAGGCGTCCATTAATTTACCCTAATGTACTGAACTAAAGTATCAGGAACACATGAATTCTGGAAAGAAAATTGCAAAAAGAAAACTTGCCAGAGGCCGGCTACAGTGGGGACATCAGTCAGAACATTTGTGTTCTGTCCAGCACACTGCAGTGGAACCTTAATGCTAACAGCAGTGACCATCCCGCTTCAGTTACACGCTCGTACAGATAAACAGCAGACCAGAGAGTCGCCATGTAAACACTGACTGTCAATTCGCCTGCCCACCCATCCCGCTTCACTTAAAGTGGGACTAGCTTCTAGTATTCAGCTCCACATTGAATAGACCCACCGTTTTCCGTTACACTTTAAACAGGCCACACAACTGCACTTTTTAAGGTGGATCATGCTAACAAAGATGATGAAGTCGGCTCTTCATTCGGTACAGCAGCTCCACAACAAGACTGTCCACCCTGAACTCACCTCAGCAACATAGTGCTGTTCTAGATAAACATGATCACTGATCATCAGGAACCCGCTCCAAAACATTTAACATTTATATTTATTTACATAATTTATACAATAATGTGCAATGATATAATGATTTTTGCACATGTAAGTGATTATTAAACACTTTACACAACACTTAAATATTGTACACTACAGTTTATACTGTATAGTGTACTAAACCATACTGTACATTATAGTTATACAGTATAGTGAACTAATACATACTGTACACTGCAGTCTATACTGTATTATGTACTAATCCATATTGTAAACTACAGTTTATACTGTATAGTATATTAATACATAGTATTGTGTACTAATACATATTGTACACTACAGTTTATATTGTATAGTGTACTAATACATATTGTACATTACAGTTATACAGTAAAGTGTACTAATACATATTGTACACTACAGTTTATACTGTATAGTGTATTAATACATATTGTACATTACAGTTATACAGTAAAGTGTACTAATACATATTGTACACTACAGTTTTTACTGTATAGTGTATTAATACATACTGTACACTGCAGTCTATACTGTGTTGTGTACTAATACATATTGTACATTACCGTTATTCTGTATAGTGTACTAATACATACTGTACAGTTATACAGTATAGTGTACTAATACATACTATACATTGCAGTCTATACTGTATTGTGTATTAATACATATTGTACATTACAATTATACTGTATAGTGTACTAATACATACTGTACACTGTAGGCTATACGGTATTATGTACTACTACATACAATACATTGCAGTTTATACTGTTTAGTGTACTAATACATACTGTACACTACAGTTCTATGGTATAGTGTACAAATACATGCTGTACATTAGAGTTACTGTATATTGTACAGAATACTAATGCAAACTATACACTACAGTCTATACTGTATAGTGTCCTAATACATAATGTACTCTACAGTCTATACTGTATAATGTACTAATACATACTGCACATTACAGTTTATATTGTGTAGTGTATTAATACATACTGCCCCCTACAATATATACTGCATAATGTGTTAACACATTAAACACTACAATATATACTGTATAGTGTACTAAAACTATACACAATATATACTGTATGCTGCATTACATACTCACTACAATATTTACTGTATAGTGTACTAATACTTACCAAACATTACAATACATACTGTACACTGCACTAATACATACTGCCTCCTAATACAAAAGACTCAGAATCACTGTATCCAGTATAAAATGGTTAACCTCTCTCTCTCTCTCTCTCTCCAGCTCCATGTCCTATAGCTCCGCTCCCCAGCAGTCAGTGGTGTCTATGGTGAAACCGGACACAGTGTCTCCACCCCCGTCCGCAGTCTCCGTCTCCCAGCGTGGAGCACTACACACTGACCTGCGAGACATGATCAGCATGTACATCCCCAGCCCTGGAGACACACATGCTGCCGACACACACACGCCGCGGGGATACACCCCCAACCTCCAGCAACATTACCTGGCCGGCACCACGCCCCTCACACACATCTGAGGACCGCCAGCATCTGGAGCATCCTCCCTTATGGTCATGGTGACTGTAGGAGCCCTGAGCGACAAGGAAAATGCTGAGACGGGGTGGACTGAAATGTGTGTGTGTGTGTGTGTGTGTGTCTGTCTGTCAGTCAGTGCAGACAGATCCTAAGAGTGATGCTAAGCTGCTAGTGATTGGTTAACAATGCTCATTTGCATAATTTAGAACAGAGCAGCATCACACAGCTAACAGTGCCATTTGAGCAAAAATGTGTGTGTGTGTGTGTGTTGGTGGGTAAACAGACTAACCGAGCTGGTGTTTCCTCCCTGATCTGCTGGTTCCTCTTGGTTCTGAAGGTTTCGCTCCTGAGGCCTCATGTGTTGTAGAATGTGTGGACATGATGGGGATTGAACTGGATGGTGGAAGGAGATGAAACGTGTGCTGAAATAAATACAGCTTGCTGAAGTAACAGCTAATGACCAAGATACACCTGCACCTTGTTCTCACCCCCTTGCTTCTTTCCCATATGTTCTACTAAACCCTGAGGGCTCCAGGACTGCAGGAGCAGCCACAGCCTACTGGGGGCCACAGGTTCAGTCCCCAGGTTCACAAGGAAAATGAGGGAGGTGGGGAGAGCTGAAGTGCCCTTGGGAAAGACACCAAACCTCCTAGCAGCCACCCCACGCCCACCCACCCCTCCATCCCCAATACAGGTGTGTATTACAGGTGTGATGAATGGGTTAAATCTAATGGAATAAATAAAATCTGGCTGAAGTAATGTAACTTCTATAGCTAGCTATGCTAATCACCTAGCCACAGGTTAAGGCACCGGTCTGCAACAGTGGAACCATGCCTCAAAGAAACATTTCTTACATCTTCTCTGCTTGAGCATGAGCACATGGTGATACCAGCTGGTGGAATTGAGGTTCCAGAGCACCTTTCACCATGAACATGCTAAACCTTCTAGTTAGTGGAGTCTAACAGGCACATGGCTCCAGTTCGGTCCAGTTAAACCCCAGCACACGTTTTTAGCAGCTGGAACTGCATTCAACAGGACGACTACTACAGAATGTCTGGCTCTCATCTCCTTGGAGGAAGTACTGAGTAACGTTACTTATTTTTGAAGGACTCTTAGCAACTTTGGCTGTGTCCCAATCCACACACTGCTGCACTTCACACTCTGCACTCATTTCTGATGGATTTGTTTTTCATTACACACAGGTCTGCAGTGTTTTGATGTGTAGCCTGGGATGCAGCCTTACTGTGTGAGAATGTACAGTCAAGTTTGTTTCTCGCTCTCTGGTGATGCCCTTACAGTAAGGGTCAGTAATATGGTATAAAAAAGAAAAACAAGAAAGTAATAAAGTATTTTATTATTTTTGTAAATCTGACTCTGAGTCTTTCTTATCTACACACACTGCTGCTCATATTATTCTGATACAGATCCATCCTGATTCGCTGGAACCCACTCACTTCTACTGAGGAGAGTTCGTACAGACAGAACCATTCTCCATCTAACATCGTAACTTAACTGCCGAAGCGTATTTAAACTGAAACTATTACTTTTTAAATTATTTTATTTATTTATTTGCATATTTTTTTGTCTGTTACCACTGTCTTGTGTCAACCAGAAGAGGATGGGTTCCCCTTCTAAGCCCAAGGTTTACAGTTTAGGGAGAGTTTTTTCTTGACTCGTTGGAGTCTTGGACCCAGACTCTGTAAAGTTGCTTTGTGACAACACCAGTTGTAAAAAATGCGACTTTACTTGAGCTGGTCAGTCGTCCCAGGCTGAGTCAGCTCAGCCGTACAGGCCTGGGTCAGGTGAACTGTACCAGGTCGAGCCGTGCCAGAAATCCTGGGCTGATTTGGGTCAGTTGTCCCGGGCTGTATATAATAAAGCCTGGCCTGTCCCACTCCTGAAAATAAGACAAATTAACACTGCGGCTAACTAAGCTCCAAAGGAAGTAAAGTGTGTGTGTGTGTGTGTGTGTGTGTGACCTCCTAACCTCTATTAGAAAGCAGGGTCGCTTGATTAATACCTATAAAAGTGAAAATCTCTTTCTCTCCCTTTCCCTTTCTCCCTCACTTTTTCTTTCTCCCGCCCCTCCTCTTACCCTCACCCCCTTTATCTTTCTCCCTAACTATCTCTCTTTCTCCAACTCACACTATCTCCCTCTCCCCCACTCACTCTCTCTCCGTCTTATCCACTCCCTCTCTCTCCCTCTCTTTCCGTCTCTCACTCTCCCTCTCTTTTCTCTCTTCCTACATCCCCTTTCCTTTCTTCTCTCTGTCTTTCATTTTCTCTCACTCCTTTCCTCTCTTGCACTCTTCTGCTTTTTTCCCTTTGCAGTGTGTGTGTGTGTGTGTGTGTGTGTAATTGGCCGTTTGGAGGGCTGTATTGTGTGTATTGTGCAGCTGCAGGTGCGCTGGGGGAGAGGGTAAATCCCTCAGTTTCTCAGCGCCTCTTATTCCTCCTTTATTCCTCTTTTCTTCTCCTCTCCCTCGCTCTCCTGCTGGGCAGAAAATTAGCGCTGCATTGAGTGTCCTCTCCTCTCGCTCTCAGCTTAACCCTCTCACCACTAACGCTATTCTAATGTTAATGCCTTCAGGGGCGGCTAATCGGGGGGTCGGGGGGTGGGGAAATTGGCAGGAGAAACCAGGAGGTGTGGGGTATAAAACTTTCACTGCACACTCACTAAACTTTCACAAACAACAAATATTAACAAATACAGCATGTAACAGTCTGCTATACCACTATAATAAACATGTCATATGAACAAATACAGCTTACAACACTGTAAAAAAACACAAAATAAAAACAAATACAGCTTATAATACCAATAAACACACTAAATACTAAATACAGCTGATCTAACTGTAATCAATGAAAAATAATATTAAACACCACTTATAACACTGTAATAAACAGAACATGTTAAAAACTGCTTGTAACAATGATAAACAGAACATAATACATACAGCTTTAAACACTGTAATAAACACACAGTATAGCTTATAACACTGTAACAAACACACAATATAGCTTATAACACTGTAATAAACACAAAATGTGGCTTATAACACTGTAACAAACACAAACTATTAACAACTATGGCTTATAACAATGTAATAGGATCAAAGTACTAACAAACAGCTTACAATAGTGTAATAAACACAAAATACTAACAAATACTGATAACACTGCAATGAGCACAAAATATTAACAGTACTGCTCAGGACAGTGTAATAAACACAATATTAACAAAAATACAATATATACCAGTGTAATATACACATAACAGCATTATAAACAAACTATAAAGTAAATACAGCCTATAACCCTAATAAATACAAAATAACAAATTCAGCTTATGAACTGTAATAAACACAAATTATTAGCAGAAGTTCAGCTTATAACATTATCTGTTAGCAATTAACACAAACTATTCTACAGCCTAACACTACTACACCCTGTTAACTACACTTTCCAAAATAGTGCATATAGCACCATAATAAACAAAATAATAATCTCAGCTTAT
This sequence comes from Lepidarchus adonis, assembly GCA_037576955.1. Taxonomy (NCBI): domain Eukaryota; kingdom Metazoa; phylum Chordata; class Actinopteri; order Characiformes; family Lepidarchidae; genus Lepidarchus; species Lepidarchus adonis. Next base: position 8,314 of record JBBIGC010090338.1, read on the forward strand.
AAAACTGTAATAAACGAGAGAGAGAGAGAGAGAGAGAGAGAGAGAGAGAGAGAGAGAGAGAGAGAGAGAGAGAGAGAGAGAGAGAGAGAGGTCAACCATTTAACTGATGTCCAGTATGAATTAATTTTATACTGGATACAGTGATTCTGAGTCTTTCATGTGGGACAACAATCATACAGATGACTTTTCTGTACAATACGATTAGGAGGCAGTATGTATTAGTGCAGTGTACAGTATGTATTTGTATATGTATGTATCACTATACAGTAAATATTGTAGTGAGTATGTACTGTAGCATACAGTATGTATTGTGTATAGTTTTAGTACAAATACAACTTATAACATTGTAATAATACTAAATAATAACTACATTTCCAGCTTATAAGATGGCAATAAACACTTTGAAAAGCTAGATTAAAATAATATTCTTCAATGTGATAAAATAAAAACCCTAAATTGTCATTATTAAACTTGTTTAACACTGAAACAGTACATGGTTTCTGGCACACAGTTAGCACCATACTAATTGGTGGGTTTAACCTCATAGCTCCAGAACCAGAAAATAAGCTTCAGAACTAAAGTACTTTAGAACTAAAAAATTAAAGAACTTCAGACCTTCAGAACTAAATAACTTCAGAACAAGAGAAAAACTTTAGACCTTCAGAAGTAAAGAACTTTAGAACTATAGAACTAAATAACTTCAGAACTAGATAAGAACTTCAGACCTTTAGAAAGAAAGAACTTCAGAACTTTTGAATGAAAGAACTTCAAAACTTAAGACCTTTAGAACTGTAGAACTAAATAATATCAGAAAAAAAGAACAAACTTCAGAATTGAAGAACTTCAGAACTAATTAATGTCAAAACTAAAGAATTAAAGTTCTTCCAATCTTTAGCTCTAAAAATTTAATAAATTCGGAACTTCAGAACTAAAGACCTGGTAAAGAACTTTAGAGCTTTACAACTATAGAATTAAATAATTTCAGAGCTAAAGAACTAAAACCCTTCAGAAGTAAAGAGCTTTAAAACTATGTATGTGAAGGTCCCATTGACTTTGAGGTGTTTATTTGGATTTTAGTCATGTATAAAGCAAGAACAGCAGTTAGTCTCCTCAGTTCACAAATTATTAAACAGCGTAATTAAATGAAAGGTAAAGTAACACAGTAGTACACACCTCTGTCCTAGTGTGTAACAGAATCAAATTATAAATGGGTTTATATTTACACAATACATTTAACTTGATCAGAGAAAACATTGGGAATATTTTACTTTTGTCAGTAAAAGTTTGAGAGAATTTACAGATCACACATTCTGTTTTTATAGTTGTTTTTTTTACAGCTTTACTGGACACAGGAGTTTGTGTGTATGTGTCCCCATAAACTCTACTGCAGGAAGTGGGTGGGGCTTTTTTATGGGGAGCTTTACAAACTCTGAGGCATCGTGGGAAATAAAATCAAGAGCAAAATAACTCTGCTAGTAGTTATGCTAAGTACACTTCAGGTTACAATGCGTTATTTTATTTTATTACATTAGTTCAATGTTCTTTAGTGATTTTACTTTTGTTTTTTTTATGTTTTTTATGTCTGATTGCTGTGTTTGATGATGAATAGTTTCAGAGTAATGATGATGTCATTAATGCTAAATTAATCCATGAAGTCATCTCAGAGTGAAGATCACTCATTAAAGCTTTAACATCTCACTCCCATTCATTAGTACACAAGCCACAGACCTGAGAGCAGCCTGAGAGAGAGAGAGAGAGAGAGAGAGAGAGAGAGAGAGAGAGAGAGAGTGTGTGTGTGTGTGTGTGTGTGTGTGTGT
>JBBIGC010090349.1:0-10129 GCA_037576955.1 Lepidarchus adonis
CTGCAGTAGCCTGTATTAGTCTGTAGTAGCCTGTAGTAGCCTCTATTAGTCTGCAGTAGCCTGTAGTAGCCTGCATTAGCCTGTATTAGTCTGCAGTAGCCTGTGTTAGTCTGCATTGGCCTGTAGTAGTCTGTATTAGTCTGCAGTAGCCTCTATTAGTCTGTAGTAGCCTGTATTAGTCTGTAGTAGCCTGCAGTAGCCTGTAGTAGCCTGTATTAGTCTGCAGTTGCCTGTAGTAGCCTGTATTAGTCTGTAGTAGCCTGTATTAGTCTGTAGTAGCCTGCAGAAGCTTGTATTAGTCTACAGTGGCCTGTAGAAGCCTGTAGTAGCTTGTATTAGCCTGCAGTAGCCTGTATTAGCCTGCAGTAGCCTGTAGTAGCCGTAGATCACTTGTGAGAGTCGACTCCTTTAGTTCACTTGAGAGAGTCGGCTCCTTCAGTTCACTTGAGAGAGTCGGCTCATTCAGTTCACTTCAGAGAGTCGGCTCCTTCAGTTCACTTCAGAGAGTCGACTCCTTTCGTCCAGTTCAGAGAGTCGCTGCTATCGTTCACTTCAGAGAGTCGGTTGTAAGAGTCGTTTTGTTCGCGACCGAACAATCACTAATTGAAATGGCACGTTTAGACGACATTAAGCAGCTTACGTCCAACTAACACGTTTTGCCAGGTTGTATCGGAAGTTTTCAGAGACATGTGCGCCTTTAAGTGGTATGTATGGTTATGTTTTGGAGTAGGTAGTGATAAATGTCAACAAACTGCACTTTCTGAGCAGGAATCACTCTGCCCTCATTCTGGTCAAATTCAACCAAATGGTATCAGACAGCTTTAGCTAACAGTTTTAGAGATCAGAAACATCCCTACTCCATAGCAACTTTTATTTTAACATTCTGCTTTGTGAAACAGGCCAACAGACCTCACAGTTATGTAAGTTCAAATTTATTGTTGGCACCTCTGTAATCTGATTTTGTGTTTTTGTGTGTGTGTGTGAATAGATGATGTCACCAGTGGCGTGTGTGTGTTGGAGGCTGCTGTTGTGTGCATGTGTTGCAGAGAGTATGAGTGATTATTATTCTGTATTAGGAGTTCCATGCTCTGCTACAGAGAAGGAGATAAAGAAAGCGTTCCGCCAGCTGGCCCTCAAATTCCACCCCGACAGGAACCGTAGTCCAGAAGCCCAACAGATCTTCACACGCCTTGCACAGGGTCCGTATAAACACACACACACACATATATACATACACATACACACACACACATAAAACATGCACACACAACCGCCCAGGGTTGCTTTAATACAGACACACAGTTATCCCAGTCATTTTATGTTCATGTATTCACCGGTGACTAAGGCTTTTGACACTGTGGACCATTGTTATCAAATTAATATTATGCAAAAGCTTGGTTTCAGTGTAGATATGATTAATTGGTTTAAAAGTTGCTTAACAAATCATACTCAGGTTGTTCGGTTCGACTGTGTTGTCCGATCGGGTTGTACTGAATAAGGGGGTTCCTCAAGGCTCTATTTTAGGACCCCTGCTCTTTTTACTTTATATTAATAGCATTTGCGACCAGCTTACATTCTCTTATCAAATGTATGCAGATGATACAATTCTATACTTATCAGCACCTTCTTTGAGTGAAGTATCCACAAACCCTCAAGCCGATTTTACAACCTTCCAGAATGTTCTTCATGATGCCAAATTAGTCCTAAATGCAAACTAAAACCAAAGTTATGTTGTTCTCCCATAAATCTGTGTCCATAGTTGCTAACATCAAAATGCTGCAAGGTGGTACAATTGAAGTTGGAGATGCATGTAAATATCTTGGTATTTGGCTTAATAATCATATTTCAAACTCAGCTCAAATTCACTTTACATTTTCTTTTGCTTCACTTAAACAACTTGTAGAAATTTATTTTTTTATCACAGTTGGACTATAATCTTCCATCCTACTACCTTAGCTAAATTGGATCCCATTTACCGTCCGGCCCTAAGGTTTATAACAGGATCACATTTCAGGACTCACCATAGCACTTTGTGACCCTTACTGGACTTACTTCACTTAACAATCAAATTGTACCATTGGTATATTTTTATATACAAAGCAATTCTAGGAAAATTGTACATCTACACCAAATTTACTGCAGTTCAGAACTCCTACAGTCTCAGAGTCAGTATCTGGCTGCGGTTTAAAGTGTCTTTTGCGAGAACAGAGTCAGGAAAGTAAAATCTGTCTTATTTTGGACCACGGTCTTGGAATGATCTGCAGCTAAAGTTGAGGCTGAATTCTCTTCTCCCCTTATGTTATTTTAAACAAAAGTTGTTTAAATTGTTTTAAATGTGTAATGAATTTGTTTATATTATTGTTTAAATTTTGTGACAATTGTGAGAAATTTGTTGCATTCTTGTATTTGTGAACATGTTGGTTTGTTTTGCACTTGGCACATTATTGATGTTTTTCATCTTGGCCAGGACGTCCTTGAAAAAGAGATTTACTAATCTCAATGGATTTTTTTTCCTGAATAAATAAAGATTAAATAATATTTTTTTAAAAAGTGGTGAACAGGTCCAATATTTATGTTCCTTAGGCCTATAAAACCATTTAATTTATTCATGAATCTGTGAAATTTTTGCAAAAGGGGGAAAATGCTTGAACTCTTTTTTTCCTCCAGCTTAATTTTAGTTCAGTTTAAATTGTATTTACGGTTCTATTTGCTGTGCAATTGACAACAAACGTCTAATCCTAAATCGTCTAATGCCAATGTTTTGCTCTTGTCCACAGCTTATGAGGTGTTGACTGATCCAGAGCGCCGCAGACTCCATGACCAGACGTCTCACTCGGCCCAGTGCAGCAAGAAGACAGACAGAAAACCAGATCCAGGATACAGTCTTCACAAGGACAAAGGAGGTTCCAGTGATGATCCGTTCTTCGGTTTAGATGACCTGCTTGAGATGCTGCAAATGAAGGAAGATTTATTCATGGGAGGAGAAGCTGATGTAGATCCAGGGTGGAGTTTCGCTCTGTGGGATGAAGGTCAGGAGGAAGATGATCAGTTTAGCTTTATGTTTGGCATGCAGTAAGATCCACACAGTGAGTGACTGAAGCATTTTTGTTTGTGCTTTTAAATTGATTATGTATGTTATATATCAATAAAGTGGCTGTGATTAAAGATAATGTTTGCATTTAAGTGCTGTTTCCAAAAGAATACTGACAACTTCTGGTCATATTAATTATTATATTAAATATAATAAATTATCATATTAAATAAACCACAGCACTTGACTGTCAACAAGCTGTATAGTTTTAAAGGAGGGATGGTATGATGTTGCTTTTACACTTTTTTGAGTATATTGTGGAGAGTCTGTACTGTACAGAATGACTGCATAATAAAAGCTTTATTTGCTCTATGCAGTTATGCTAGTACAGTAATTATTATTTTTTTGTTCTTTCTAATGCCTCTCTGTAACTTTATTTTGCAAATGTTTATTTACAAAATCTCAGTACTTGACAGTGCTTCTAGCTGTTTGTTTCAACCTATTAACAAACCTCAGAAAATGTAAATGTTCAAATGTTTTAAAGTAACAAGATTAGATGAGAAACATAAAACATAATCATAGAAATGAGATGTCCGGGGACTTACGGAAGAACTGAATTAACTCTTTTGAGATTGGTCTCTTGAGATTGATTACATTATTTTGCCCCTTCTAGTATATTTTTCATTTTTTTACATTTTCAATCAATGCATAATGGAGCTCAATGGAGTTGAGCTAACAGGAAATAAAAACAAGATACTCCAATCACCACATAAGATGTTTGATGAGTGATGGCTTTGAAAAAAGGATGTTTTCTACAAACAGCATTAAACCTTATTCATTCTGTAAACTTTTACACTCTGTACAACTTCCATTAAGGTTGTTAACAGCTGTTCTCCCCAGTTCTGCTGATTCAGGGTTTCTGTGCTGTTAATAGTAACAGTAGTGTTTTATTAGGAGCGTTTCAGAAATAAACATTAGTACCACAATCAATACAAAAATATACTTTGGAAAATCTATTTTGTTCCTTTTATATCCAGATATTTCACTGTTTATAATATTTGCTTTGTTCAGGTGAGCATTTTTATTAATGTCCAGCAGGGAGCGCACTCAGCATAAATTCAAGTGTGTTTTAAAAATCACTGCAATTGAATCAAAACTTCGTGTCACTTTTAGCCAGATCGTTGTTTTACCAAAATGTTCATAACCATGTTTGTTTTTTGCAGTGAACTAGGTGTTGTAGAAACAGTTGTAATATACGTAAAAGACCAAGACTCTGTTGAAGGAGTCGAGGATTTCAAAATAAACACTCATTCAAAACTAATCACTGCATAAAAGCAAAGTTTCAAACTGCAGTTCCAACAAAGTGTTTCTTTTTAGCATTTATTTATTTATTTATTTATTTATTTATTTATTTATGTTATGTCTAAACCAGGTTTTAAATTTTGGGTTTACTCTATTTATTTATTTATTTATTTATTTTTATTATCCCTATTTAACAAAAATATTTTATTTTATCATACTTTTCTTTAATTACAAATTGAACTTGAATGGGGAAAAATGGCTTAAATGAAAGTTCATGTAAGATGCATTACTAAAAGGCATTGTGCAACACATCTGAAGAGTGTGTATTATTAGTATGTTGAAAGTTGTAAGTGTGTGTGTATGTGTTTGTGCAGATACACTATACCGTTATCCTTCTGGTGAAGTGGCAGATCCCACGAAAAACTGACTGCTTCATTTCTGCCTGATGGCAGAGGCTTCCTCCGTCATGAGAGGAAACATAAACAAATACAGATTCTCAATTCTTACCCCCATCACGAAAGGAAAAAAGCAAAAAATAAAAATAACCTGTACTGTAACGTGTTACATTGTCATGTAACGTTGTATTGTAGCTATTTGTTTGTTTCCTGTTGTCTATTATTGTGTTTTTTTTATATAGAAATAAATTTTTTGATAGATTAACTGTGCTGTTAATTTACGTTGTGTTAATTTATGTTGTGTTGTGTTTGCATGTATGTAGCACCTTTGTCCTGGAGTAACGTTGTTTCGTTTCACTGTGTACAGAACTTGATCTTGATGTTTCACCAATGTCAACAATCATATTGGAGTACCTACAAAACCAGTGTACTTCATATTTCATTTTCTTTCATTCTTTTTTATAAATATCGTACAGGAATGCAGAGCAACTACACAGATAAAGAAAGCTAAATGGAGTCAGGTGTTAGCTAACCTGGAGGCTTGTTAAGAAAGTGAGTTTTTTGACTGATTAAAACCTCTTGGGTGTTTTGTGTTCTCTCCACAGAAGAATAATATGATTATGTCAAGTCCAGTCAGTTTTATTTGTATAGTGCTGTCATAAAGTAGCTTTACAGAATCCGGGTCCGATCCCCTAATGAGCAAACCGAAAGCGACAGAAAAACTTCCTAAACTGTAGTAAGAAACCTTGGGAGGAACCAAGGCTCAGAAGGGGAACCCATCCTCCTCTGGTCGACACCGGAAAGTGATAACACAAAAAGAATATAAATAAATAATTTTAAAGAGTAACAATCTGCAGTTCCTTGTGTACAGGTGAGCCTCTGAGTTCTGATCAGGTAAGTGGTGCATGGTTCTGTCAGTATGGACTCTTCTCAGTAGAAGGCAGTGGGTTCCAGTAATCAGGTAGCGTGAGAGTAGAACCATGAGAACAATGTCTATTCCAAAAAGAGCTTTCAGAATATCTATGATAAAGAATTACATAAAACTGAAAAGGGTTACAAAGTGATTTCACAGACTTTAGAAATTCATTCATCTACAAATGGAGACACTTTACATGGAGCTACTCTACCAAGAGTGTGGGCTCTCAGTCAAAATGACCCCAAGAGCACGAATCCTCATCAATGAGGTCAAGAAACAACACAGAGTGTCATTTAAAAGCATAAATGGAACTGGCTAACATCTGTGTAAATGAGTCTACAGTACATAAAACATTGAACAAGCAGAGAGTCTAAAACAGGACAGCTGCTGCTTATTAAAAAGAAGATTGTTGCATGTGTGAAGTTTGCAACAGAGCATATTGACACTCCACAGCGGTATTGGCAACATGTTTTGTGAAGTGATGAAACTGAGATTTGGGAAGACCACCCAGTACTACACTTGGCATTAATAGGGCATATCATCATAAAAACATCATCCCAACCATAAAGTAAACATCATGATTTGTGTTTGCTTTGCTGCATCAGGCCTGGGAAAGCTTGCAATCTTTGAAGTGAAGATGATTTTCCAAGTGTATCAAAACTTATTCAGGATAATGTGAGACGGTCTGTACATTAGCTGAAACTCTGCAGAAGTTGGGTGATGTAACAGGACAATGAGCCAAAACACCAACAGAACAGCTTCAGAAAAACAAAATCCCAACAGAGATGCTATGGAATGATTTGAAGACATGATACGTCCAAAGAACATAATGGAGCTAAGGAATAATGTACAGGTTTGATCCACAGCTACAGGAAGCACCTGATTGAGTTTATTGCTGCCAAAGAGGTGGTCAACCAGGGGTTCACATACTTTTTCCACTTACAATATTTGTTAATGTTTGCTCTCAATAAAGGCATAAAATGATCTGTGATACTATTTTAGCCACATTGTATTTGTCAATACCATTGACTTGATGATTAAAAAATCAGTTCACATTTTATTATTTATTAATGCAGAAAACCAGAAAATTCCAAAAGGTTCCTTGTGAATGTATATACATAATTCAACCAAACAAAAGAAATCACCACAGGCTTGGGGAGTCTACCAAATTATCATTTTAATGAGCCATTTTTTCTGGTCATTTTTTTCCTGCAAAAGCTGAATATGCAGTTCATTATTTTGTATTAACTTCTTGCTTTTTAATAATTGTGGCCTCTTCTACTGGCACCATACAGTCATGTGAAACATTTAGGACATCCTATGAAAGTCTGTGTGTTTTTGTAACGTTCTTGAATACATGGATATTAATCTAAATTTGAACAATACTGGGTGATTCTTAGTAATACAACTAAACTATTAAAACTGAAGAAAAGATACCAAAATCTACTGTAAAATGTATTAAATAAATTAGAACACCACCTAATTATCAATTTAAATGGCTCAAATCACACATGTGTAGCACATCAGGTGCACATGAATAGAACATCATTAGTCAGCATTTTGCAGGAGGTTTGCCCTATTTAAACCTCAGGCATTTAGTTTGGTGTGCTACTGACTGTTGACGTGAGAGTGAACACCATGTTGAGATCAAAAGAGGCCTTGAGAAAGAAGATTTTCGCAGCTTATATGTCTGGTAAGGGATTTTTAAACATTTCAAAAGAATTTTCAACTATCCATTCCACTGTCCGGAAAAGTCTACAAGTGGAGGACTTCCACGACAACTGCCAACATGCCTAGGTCTGGTCGTCCAAGCAAGTTCTCCCTGAGAGCAGACTGCAAGAGGCTAAAAGACGTCTCCAAAAACCCTAAGATGTCATCACAGGACCTACAGGTCTCTGGCTACTGTTCATGTGAATGTGCTTCTACAATCAGAAAGAGACTGTACAGCTTTAACTTGCATGGAAGGTGTGCAAGGAGGAAACCTTTCTAAGACTGAAGTCTGCCAGAGAGAATGTAGACAAAGACCAGAGCTCTCATTTATTAAACTTTGCATAGAACTACAAAAATTGTACGTACATTCGAAAGACAAAAATGGCGTATGCACAGAAAGGATCTTTATGTGCTTGAGAGCATAGCCACTGTCCCATGATTGTATAAGAGAAACGATTCAATACATGAACAATGAACAGTTAGAAATTACACAATGTTTTTATTACCTTACCAAGAAGCCAGCCATTGTTGTACCAGGCCATCAGTACCATGTCAGCATCACAAGTAACTTGCACAATTAAAAAATGCACATTTTCTATGGAGCTCTTATTGTAATGTGAGTGCAGTCAACTGCACAGATTACATTTGGGAAAGTGGACATTGCTGCACATTGCCTTTTGATGTACAATTCAACAATGCAATTAAACACAGTTAGATTCTTCTTGTATTTCCTAAACAAGCTTTTGAACAAATTAACAATTTTATTGTTAATTATAACATTGATGATGTAAGTGTTTATGTTCTTCAAGAAGAGGTCAGTTCACCAAAGTGATTTTCAAAGGTTTTATTAAAGACAGAGAGAAAAATTACAAGTTACAAGTTTGTGCAAGGCAGATACTACTATAGGATCTGTAGGTTTAAGTAGGTATATTTATGTATTTGTTAAATGTAACCTAGTAACCATAACAGTTTATGCTATTGCACTCCTTGATTAAAATTATTATTATTTCACAAGAAGATACCTCCTCAAGTCACAAAGAGGAAAAAATAGTATTCTTCTCCTACTGTATCTAACGAGGAGGATTTTATATAGTATGTGAGGTCTCTAGGACAATCTAACCTTCTATTTTATGAATAAAAGATTTTCCACACAAGTACTGAGCAAGAAACATTTGTAATTTAAACAATAAGGATGATTTTACTCACAGTTTTTCAGAAGAAATACACTGCAAACAGGTGGTAAATCGAGTACCCTTCTGATTTCCAATCCTGCACTCCAGTCAGGCAAACGGCCTCCTCCCATAAAGATTCCACAGGGCTGGAAATGAGATGTAGCTGTCTCATTCGAATGCCAACTGATCTGTGTGCTTCTTTTATAGGGAAAGCTGTTTACCGAACTCTTATATCAGATGTCAATCACATAATACCAGTATGCTTGTAGCCTCTGCTAATTTACTTCTGTGTGCCAGTAAACAACTCTATTCCTTTAAGAACATTAGCCTAGCCACTGCTCTGGCTAACTCTTCCCTCTCACTCAGAGGAACTTGTACACAACCCTCTTGTTTTGAGAACATTAGCTTAGCTACCTTCAGACATGAGCTAGTGGGATGGTTAAAAATTAGACTACTGTGTACACAGTGTTAATTCAAATTCATGTGGCTTATAGGGGAGTTTATAAAAAAGCATGGCATGGTTTAGTGTGTTTCACTGGATGAGATATACTTTGGTGAATTGGGAGGTCAGGCTTTTGCCAACACAGGTTGAACTGCACAGATACCTTGACAGATCCCCAAAGAGAATATTTAGCAGTAAAAAATGTGGAAAAAGTGTGGAACACAGAGTTTCAATGAGCATTGAAGATCTCTGAGCATGTCAGTTGATGGTCATCAGTAAGTTTTTATACTTTTCAGAGCTATGGAGTTTGTCACCCATCAGACCCATTTCAACCAGTTTTAGCCAGCTTTAATGTCTTGTGTTTTAGGTGCTGGATGAGGAAAATTAGGTCTTTAGGATAAGAAAACAAGATTTTAGTTGTAATCAAGAGTACAGTGTGTTCGGCAAGAGTCATAAGGCCAACATTTGGTCTTTGGGAGCTATGCAAAACAGTAAGCCAGCGCTTTATACTGGGGTTGCAGGGCCTTACATGTTTTGTGACCCTAGATTCACCAGTTCTGTGACCCAAAAACACCAACATAAACCTGTCAGCTAATTCCCCCGGGTAATATCCAGTTGTGAGGAATTTGAGTTGGATTATACTGTATATTTTATTGATATATTTATTCACTAGTAGAAATATGTGACTGAATAAGTGACATTAAATGTATGGTGTATGACTCACTAGCATCAAGAATTGTTCACTGTGGTCACATTTTTTGCTCCAAAATGTTTGCAAGCAATAAACCCACATTCTATCCTGAAGTTAGTTTTTATAGATCACAATGTTTGTGTAGAAAGAGGGGTACGCATCTTTTAGGTCCCATCCTGTGGTGGTGCAACGGTTATAAATGAGATCACTGGACTTCTGGAATAATGTTCTTTGGACAGATGAGCCTAAAAATAAAATATTTTGACACAAAAACAGAGAACATGTCTGTCATAAACCAATACTGTATTATATACTCAACAAAAATATAAACGCAACACCTTTGTTTCTGCACCAATTTTTCATGAGATGGACTTAAAGATCTACAAATCTCACTCCAGATACACAATATTACCATTTCTCTCAAACATTGTTCACAAATCAGCCTAAATGTGTGATAGTGAGCACTTCTG
>JBBIGC010090370.1:0-10129 GCA_037576955.1 Lepidarchus adonis
GCTGACATTAAGTGCTTTAAGTGCTTCTTAACCTATAAGGCAAATATAAGTGGGAAACTGTCAGATCTGTAGACTGAGGTCATGTGTTTGATTAAAGTCAAGGTTAAAGTAACTTGATGACTAGACAGAAGAGAAATGGAGAGTGGATACTTACTCAAGCGAAAACTCAGTTGCTACTTCAGAGAAAATCTACAGATACACACATGCCATCTGTCTTTTCCCTTGTTATCTTCATTGAGTGGTTCTCCTACACACATGTATCCACACAGAAACTCACCTGCAGACACTTGACAGAATCGATGGCAATCCCACCAAAAGGGCAAGGGCACTAGTGATGTATTTAAGTCAGCTGATGCCCTGCAGGTGGAAATCGGTTTGAACCCCACTCCCCCGCCACTTGGCGGGACGGGCCCTTTAAATGAGCCTCTGATGTTGAGCCACAGCTCATCTGTCTCTGCCACACATGCCATTTACGAGGCCGAGCTTGTCGCTTTGCATCCCGCTGCCTCCATTCCCCTTCCCAGCTAGAGGCATTGGGATCTCAACTGTCCCTTATTGGCCTCCATCAACACACAGACATACTTCCTCTATTGTGCAGAAGAATGGGCTCGGGGGGGGGAGGCAGGAAAAGAAAAACATTTCTTTTTCCATTGGTATGCAACGCCTTTCCAAGCACAAGGCCATTACTTATAGTTCATTATGATGTCCTCTGTACAGTCTGTTCTGAAAAACTCGCGCATATCCACCGCCCCGTTCCACCCACTCACAAAAACAACTGTGCAGCAGGTGTATTTATATATTTATTCATTTTCTGTCAGAGCCTGAGTAGTTTTATCTGCCAGGAACGGCCGTGGTGGTGAATGTGATCTCTGCGGTTTCTTAGAACTATTTGTCCACTGCAAATGCACCTTAATTTATCCACAAAATATGGATGCCTGAATTGCATAGATCTATAATTGACATACGGGACATTTCCATGGAGGGGTACAGCCATTTAGTCACTAAAATTGCCCGTCATTATCTGAACCTACACCTCACTAATACCTCATTAACAATGTTGGGGGAGAAACCACAAGTTTAAATCATCCAGTCAGTGAAAGAGAACTTTGAAAAGATAAGAGCTGGAGAGCAGAGGTGGACTTGTGACTGATATTACAGTTTATTGAATGTTTATGGTTTAGCGAGAGTAGGTTTCTTTTGATTTAGTATAAAGAATGATGTGCATTACAAATATACTGTACATATTGACTATACCTCCCACAGTTGGAACACGTATAGGGTTGTGTTCTCTGTGCTGTTGAAGTGGGAGTTGTCATCATGGCAAGATCTAAAAGAAAAGACTTTGCAAAAAGGTTGTGGATGCCTGAGTCTTTCCACTGCAATGGAAATCAAGTACTGCAGACTTCAAAACAAGTGCCAGTTGGTCCAATACCTTGTTTGATGTGAAGATGTCTGCAAAACCCATAGACCTTTGCAGTTTTTTGTACCTCCTGATCTAAAAGTGGATGTGTCTACAATCAAAATCTGAGAAACTCGACAATGTAAACTGCATTGGATCCATGTCACTCCTCAAAAAGGACAAAAGTGCAAGGCGACAGTTGGCAAAGACCAGGCATTCTGAAGTAGAGTTGATTGGATGATTATGGTTTTCAGATAATCAAACCCAAAATTCACTGCCTCAGAAAATTAGAATATTGTGAAAAAATCCAATCGTGGAAAGTCATGGTGTCACACCCTAATCAATTAACTCAACAGTTGCAAAGGTTTCCTGAGCCTTTAAAATGTTGCATTCCTGGTGTCAAGCCATTCCTGATCCAGAGACAATGTCAGAAGCTTCTTACCTGGACTAAGGAGAAAATGCACTGAACTGTTGCTCAGTGTCCAAAGTCCTGTTTTCAGATTAATATAAATGTTGCATATCATTTGGAAATCAAGGTCCAGAGTCTGGAGGAAGAGTGGAGAAGTCCAGTGTGAAGTTTCCACAGTCAGTGATGATTTGGGGCCATATCATCTGCTAGTGTTGGTCACTGTGTTTTCTGAAGTCCACAGTCAACACAGCATCTACCAGGAAATCTTAGAGAACTTCATGCTTCCTTCTGCTGACAAGCTTTATGGAGATGCTGATTTCTCCTTCCAGCAGGACTTGGCACCTGCCCACACTGCCAAAAGAACCAAAAGCTGGTTCAACCACCATAGTGTTACTGTGCTTGATTGGCCAGCAAACACGCCTGACCTGAACCTCATAGAGAATCTATGGAATATTGACAAGAGGAAGATGAGAGACACCAGACCCAACAATGCAGGCGATCTGAAGGCTGAGATCAAAGCAACATGGGCTTCCATTCCACCTCAGCGGAACCACAGGCTGATCGCCTCCATGCCACGTCACATTGATGCAGTAATTCATACAAAAGGAGGAACAACCAAGTACTAAGCGCATAGGAATGAACATACTTTTCCGAACCTGACATTTCTGTTTAAAATATCATTTTAGTGATTGTGTGATATTTTAATTTGAGACAGTGAGTTTGGGGTTTTATCTGTAAGCCATCATTGAAATTCCAAGAAAAAGGCTTGAAATTGGCTTGAAATTAATTCTGTATGTAATGAATATATACAATATGGATTTCCCTTTCTGAAAGAAATATCAAGAAATATTATGCTTTTGCGATATTCTAATTTTGAGATGTATTAGACGTGTGGCATAGACTGAAGACAGTTGGACAGGAGAAGAAACCCATAAGAGTTGAAGCATGGTGTTGGAAATGTGCTTTGGGGTTGCTGTATCAAGAATTGGGCAGTTTACAGTCATTGATTCAATTACAAATTCTACATCACAGAAATTCAAGAAAGTTGTAGATGAACCATTCGAAAAGTCCAATGGGAACTTGCAACCAATAGGATCCAGGAATAAAACAATTGACAGTTAAAATGTACATAAGAACTGATTTACTTTCACAAACCTTTCTGCTTTTACTTTTGTCTCAATAATTAGACCAAATTAAATGGAGAATTTGCATGTCATATACAGAATAAGCAAAATAGCTAAATTCCAACAGCATTCAAATAGGACATGTCCAGGTTTTTACTCTTAATCTAAAATTGCCCCAAAAAATCTGCTTAGAGTCTCTAGAGGGCTAGAACAAACCTCCCATTTAAAGATAATGAATTAATTGGCAGAACTAAGGAGCAGGTGAAAAGTGGGTGGTTGGGCAGTGCAAAACCCACAGAAGGATGGTGCACTGCTGCTCAGTTAAATTTACATTTAGTGAAACAGAAAATAAATTGTTTTCATGTGCTGCACCCATCAGAACAAACAGATCTACTAGAGCAAAAAGCAAACAAGAAAAGATTTGCGATTACAATGACTCAGACGATTGCCTTTTGTCTTCTCTGTGTGACATGATTGCACACTGGCAGCTGTCCCATGTATTTATTTTAACATGTTGAAAGATTCCTAACAGACTAAACTGTCATGTCTCTATTTTCTGGGAAAGCCATCATACATATACTCTTTAATATAAAGGTTCCTAAGTGGTTTTTGTCTTGAACATAAGGCTTTTTGGAGGAAAATAACTCCTTATAACAAAATATATCAAGTAGAGGCTAAAACACTTTTTTTTTTTTAAATGTACACTGCAAAAAATATTTTTTTAAAGAACCATCCAATGACAGGTTCTTTAGGGAAAATAATTCTTATAAAAGCAATTTTAGACACTCAAAATGCAGACCATTGTTATTCAGTAGCAATTTGGGGGACAGTTTTGTCTGCATGTGTGTTTTCACTGGCCTAACTAATGGAACTCCAACATGTAGTTCTGATGCATGTATCCTGAAGAACCAAACATCAAACTACAGTCTGT
This sequence comes from Lepidarchus adonis, assembly GCA_037576955.1. Lineage (NCBI taxonomy): Eukaryota > Metazoa > Chordata > Actinopteri > Characiformes > Lepidarchidae > Lepidarchus > Lepidarchus adonis. The sequence goes on from JBBIGC010090370.1 coordinate 3,864, forward strand.
GTGCTTTCTTAGATTTGATGCTACAATATAAAAAAACAGTGTTTTTTTGTTTTTCAAACAAGTTTGACATGGTAGGAAAAGCCCAAGGAAATGAGAAATACCAAGTACCAAGTAACACAGATTGTGGGCCTAAACATTACCTCCACAAAGACATCTGGATCTTCTGCTCCTGGAACCATGTAGAGCTTTTTAAGATGGAACGGACTCAAGTGGATTGGAGTCTGGTTAGCTATCAACATTGACTATGAATAAGCTTCCTTGACTAACGGTATTAAAATCTATGTTCCCTTCTAGATTTTATTCGTTCCTCAGGTAGGTAATGAAGGCAATATCGTTGTTCTTCAATAATGTCAATGGAAGATATTTCTATCTGAGCCAGCATTAACATTCTGTACAAAAAGAGCTCTTTAGGATTCACTCCCTAAATGCATCAGTGAACCTTGGTTCCAACATGACCATCACTGACTGACCAGTTTGTCTTCCTTGGCCAACTTTTGGTAGCTACTAGAACACTGCCTGCCAATAACACTCCACAAGACCTGAAGTTTTGTAGATACTGGTCTAGCCATCACAAGAACGCCCTTATTAAAGAGGAACAGTTACGTAAATGTTCCTGCTGTCTAATATGCAATGTGTTAGGAAACAGCTAGATCAATATCACAGTTATTCTCATATGTCCAGTTATGAGAAAAAAACTCATTATGAAAGTCTGTTATTTTGTAACATGTTTGGACATATGGATATTTAATTTACATTTTAACAATACTGGGAGATTCAAGCAATACCACTAAATTAAAAAAACTTAAAAAAATATTCTGTAAAATTTAAATATACAAAAATGCTTTCTGGTCAAGAATAAAGTAGTACACCCCCACCTTTATTCCCAATTAAAATGACTCATGACACAACACATCAGGTTTAGAAACGTTTAGTTTGGTGTGCACCTGGCCTTTGAACACAGTTGGGGGTTATCATTGCCTTGCCCACTAGTAGCGTAAGTCACAGCTTTTCCTTCACCAAAAGTTATGTATTAGTTAAACTGAATTTTTTTTATTATTTTCTAGAGCAATAAATATTTACATTTCATTTGTCCAAAGTGACTTCCAGGTACAAAAATAATCCAGCATAAATTCAGACATGACGACAGTTACAAGGAGTTAAACACATTCTTCTTAGTCATAGAAAACAGTGCAGGTGCTACAAGAGTGCAGATGATAAGAGATACAACATTACTATCTGAAAGAGAAACACATTCTACACCATCATTAAGAGCTTATGAGTAATTCTAAACAGACTGTAAGTGCTACAGCATGAACATAGTTTGTTCATATGTACGAGTGCTAAAGAGTCCAGGACATTCTTCTGTCATTGGTGCTTCAGCTGACATTAAGTGCTTGAAGTGCTTCTTCATCTATGATAAGCCACAACAAATACCATATTAATTATATTGTTACAGGTAGTAAGAACATGAGTGAGTATAAGTGGGAAACTGTTCAATCTGTAGATTGATATGTATTTGATTAAAGTCAACGTCAAAAACAAACAGTTGAGTCTTGAGGTGCTTCTTGAAGGTAGAGAGAGTCTCTCCACCAGTGATGGACATGGCAACAATTGAGTCTTCCAGATAATCATGAGATGGCAGTGTTCTGTTGAGTTGTGCCGCTTTGTTGAAACGTACCATAATCCTAATGGAATATATATAATAAATAATGACCAGTAGTGCGAATGGCATGTGGGCAAAGCCATTTTCCATTTAGTCATCATGGTAAACTTGCCTAATTGGCCATCGCAGATGTGCCATTCATTTTCTTGGGCATGTAAATGGACACTACAGATGTTAGAAGGGGCAGATTGGTGCACCTCTATGTGGAGTCAAAAAATGTGTACATGGCAAGATCTTAATGAATGATTGCAAGAGTTCTTTTTACCCCATTTATCTCCATTGTTTATCCTCAAGCTGCCTCAGCGAGCTAATTAACTAGCCAAGAAAACTTTGCAATGCAGTCTGTTTTTTGTTGTTTTTAGGAAGTCAGGAATAATGTATGTTAACTTTGTGAATAATTGCTCTCCAGCTTAAGCTTCAGGTTTAGAATGATAAACGTGCTTTGTTGCCCTCTTTTTCTTGTTGCAAGCCGTGTTCCCATCAGCTTTGTCTGCAATGCTGTATAAGGACTGAAAATGAGCTCAGCTCATGATGTCTGGGCAAGTTCTACTCCTAGACAAGAACGCTGACAGCACCTTAATAGCAAAACCAGTGCTGTCACCTGGAAAGCGACATGTGGAACAATGGCTTTTATCCACCAGGAAAGCAGCATACTAATTACAGTACATTACGCCAATTCACTTTGTTCCCCAGATGCCAGTAATACACAAGAATGGATATAAATAAGTCTTTCAGTGCATATAGTCTAAAGTCATCTAGATGCCACCACACAGAAATCCTGAATTTTGGGTCGAACTCCGGTGAGTAATTTATAAAAACAGCATGCATTAGCCACACGGGCAGGTCAGCGTGACCCGGGTCTGCTGTCTCACTCTCAAGGGTCGCAAATGTAACAGGGGAAGATGAACAAATGCCCGTCATATAATACCCACCCTTACGGACGAGTGTGTCTGGTTTATAATTACCGTCCTTTGAACAAGAGCAGGAAGTCAAGGTTCACTGCACTAAAAATGCAGGCTCTGTAGGAAATGCATTTTCTCACTCCTAATTGGAAATAGCTGGTGTATGAGTATATTTTGCCCTCCAAGTGTGTATAACCAGAGAGCAGATTGCAGCTCTAACAAAAGATACAAATAAATTAATTACATGATAATTCATTAGTCAAAAGAAAGGCATTAAGCAAAGTTAATACTTTAAGTAATTAGGACTCGAGTACATTAGATAAAGAGATCGGATCACTTCTTTGTAGAGTAGCCACAGTCCCAATGTGTCTCCATTTGTAGATCTGGTAGACTGGTACATTTCTAAAGTCTTTGAAATCGACCCTTACCAGCTATATGCGAATTAACAATTATTGATTGTAGATTCTCAGAAAACTCTTGATAGTTGATTAGTCGGCCCAGACGCCATTTTGGGGACTGATTTGCATACAGACCGTGACTGTGGGTTTGGGGTTGTTTGGGGTTCGTTGCGTGTTTGATTGTGGGAATGTGTTTATTAATGTTGGTGGGACTCATTTGGGGTAGTATTGGGTTATTTTGTGGGAGTTTTGAGGGTGGATGGCTGAGCTGCCATCTCAGTGTGTGGTGCGTTAGATCATAACTCGGCATCCATCCACATCCTCGAATGTTGGTGTTTTATTATGCTCAGTGGGAATTCTGCCACAAGAGGGCGAACTCTTCCCAAGAGCTCTTAAGAGCTTTTACGAGCAATAAATCACTGCAACCTTGTCCTTATTTTAACTTGAAAACTCCGTCTTCCCTCGACGGGTTTCCACCACCGGGGAACACATCACAGTATATTCTTGTGTGGAGCAAACTCAAAACGTTCGTGTTTTTATTTTTCTTCAAAGTAGCACTATCCACACCAAACATTTTTAACAAGTCTACAGGTATGAAAACACCTGTTTCCAATTAGCTTTTGTTGAGGGTCATTAACTTAAGGGTTCACATTTTTTTCTACTAGCAACGTTAGTTATCTTCTCAATAAAGACATTACGCACATTTGTCAATACTCGAACAGATTTGACAAATTATTGCAGAAAACCATGAAATTCCAAAAGGTTCACACACTTTGGTGCCACTGTATGATCTAAAGAAAAAAAATCAGATCAAATAAACTGATAATGTCGTTTTCTATGCTGTTTTCTGCTGACTTGGTTTCCAAGACAGCAGACCGGCAAAGCCTCTCCTTGGAGTTTTCTAAATAAAACAAACATCCGAGTACAATGGCTGATGCACTGCACCATGCGTAACAAAAATGAAAAACCTATCATGGGTACCACATCATTAAATCTTTATGCAGCTACGCTCCACATGAGCGTATACATAATGTATAGACTAAGCTAGGAACACAAAACAGTGCAAGTTATGACATGACCTGTTGGTTGTGATATAACCTTGCCTTGAGGTGCTTTAACATCTGCAGGACCCAGCTATTCTGCCTCATTAAAGGCTCAGTAATGAGGCTGAAGCCCAAAATCTAATGTCAGCATCATTTACCAATGCCCCTTAACTGACCCATTCAGCTGGCTTAGCATCAGGCCAGCAGATAAAGGTAAACTAGTGTAGACAACGCAGAGGCCAGAGAGCATCAGCAATAAACAGGAAAGAAATTGATATAAGTGCCTGGTTTTTTACGTCCAATTAGGCCTGTAACTTATATTTACCAAGATCTACACCCAATAGTTGCAGTGGAAGAAAGAGCAAGACTGAAAACATAAATCATTTTAACTACCACAAAGCTAATATGTACAGACTACTGGATGTGTTAAGTTCTCCACAAGCGAAGACGACTTCACAGTTCATCCCCAATCCATCACATGTGATTATGCACTGGCAACTTCAATCAATTGAAGCATATACTAGAGGCATGAGTCGAGTCAATTACTTATATTTGCCTCAATGCCACAAATCTCACTCATTTACTTTCTTCGCCCTTGATGAAATTTGCACAAAACCGAGAAAAAAAAAATCAATCACATTCTTAATTCAGGAAAGAGTGAGGCCATATTTTTCTTTTTGCATGTTCCTAGCCAATGTTTACCAATGTTAGTCACCAGATATCCCATTCGTCCAATATCAGTCCTTATTTAAACCCTGTTTGCATTTGTCATTTTGGAAACTCTTCCCTGAACAGGCAAGTCCTTGTGTTACGACGCCCGACATTTGACATTCATGGTTAAGTCTTTTTTCGTCATTGACATGCACCATCTGGGCCATAAAAACAAAATCCACGCAGGAACTAGTTGGCGAGGGGAGCGGACGAATACATGCAGCACTATGGTGCTACATGAGGAAGATGCCATTGTTCATACCAGTGATCCACAACCTTTTTTGTGCCACAGACCGGTTTAATGTCAGACAATATTTTCATGGACCGGCCTTTAAGGTGTTGCGGAAAAATAGAACAAAATAAAATGATACGACCAAAGGAAAGATTTGGGGCAGAGAGGACGACATTTTTGGTGCCTTTCAGGAGGACGCTGCTATATTATCCACTTTATTAGCAGCGTCCTCCTGAAATGTGGCAATAACGACCTCCTCTCTGCCCCTAATGCACTCTGGTCGCTATGGTAACATGTAAAACTTCCTTTCAAAATAAGCTTTCAGTGTTGTTGTGATCTCAGGGTTTTCTGCAATGACTTTCATCCAGAATACCAAAGTTGATGCCTTGAACATACTTAGATGCGGACTGAGATCGTTTTAAGTTTAAATTTTTTGTACGGCCCGGTACCGGTCCACGGCCTGGTGGTTGGAAACCACTGGTTTATACTACATTTTGGATTTGCCAGGTGCTTATTTCGACTTACTGTGAAAATCACATGTTACGGAGATCCCTTGCTCCATACGCAAGTTAACAACCCTGTGTATTTCCATTTCAGCAAATTTTTTTCTAATTTTTTCTTCCTTTTCCTTTGTTTCTTTCTTGGATAAGCAAGCAGCAGCAATGAGGCATCTCCAGACACTTTTGATTTGAGATAACCAGCCACATGAGGAGCACGTCATCGGGCAGTGTCCATACACGCCGATCAATAGTAACATTGAGTTGAACTCAACAAACTTAGGACTGAAAAAAGCAGCAATAAAAACCATTGAGCCAGCTGGTTAGTGAATTCCAGTTATGATAAATAAACATGAAGAAAAGGTTTAAGCAAAACAGGTTCTGTTTAACAAAAAGGTTTCTAATTGGTTCTTTACGTGTACATACAATTCTCAAAACTTGAACCACTGCACTGGATTTGATCTATTTTTTGGTCATAGTGCATTGAGATGGTGGTTACACTGTTCATGTCATTTAAATGTCGCAGTGTGGGCTTTTTAGCAAGAATGACTGTTCTTGTTAAAAAATCCTCCATTTGGAAGATTATATTGGAAAAATTATCTTTAATTTTGTCATCTTTGCTTCAGCTTCTTGTACCAAAAATGGTATTCAATATATTTAAGTATCTTTTTGTTCAAGGTGTAAAAAAGTATGACAATGGTAATGTAGAACAGCAAAATGGTTGCAGTTGGTCAATATTAAAAAAAAGTTAAACATCTTCCTTGGCTTCCTCTTCTCACTGCTCCTGCATTCATAAAACTGATCTCTGCACATTTGTGAT
>JBBIGC010090381.1:0-10128 GCA_037576955.1 Lepidarchus adonis
TAGATAGATAGATAGATAGATAGATAGATAGATAGATAGATAGATAGATAGATAGATAGATAGATAGATAGATAGTCCCTCAACAGAAATGACAACATTATTACTATTATTATTAATACTATTATGATTATTATTACTATTATTATTATTTTATTCCCTTGACTCATCCTGAAGGCCATGTTCTGATGCTTTAATGGTTATAAATTGTGTATATGAAAGTTAGTGTGTGTAGGTGTGTAAAGATCATTGATAATTGATTGGAATAACATTCAATAAAGTTTGCAGTATTATTGTTTTTTGACCTTTTTGTGTCCTAAACCCCCTAGACAAGTTTGTGCTTCATTAACGAAGAAATCAATGGGTTTTGAGTGTTTTAAGGGCAATTTTAGGCTTTGGTTTCTGAAAAAATGAGGGGGGGGTATTAATTTCTTCATTTTGGCCTCACATCTGTGGAAAGTGTTTTGCTTAACTAGACAATTCAAGGCAAGTTTATTTAAATAGCAAATTATAAAACACAGAGGTCATTCACTGTGACTGTTACAGAGACATAATTAGCATAAAACAGCAATATTATAAGAAATAAACGTAAGATTTACAAGACAGATAGAGATACATATTAAAAGAAGATAAAAACATGAACCTGTGTTTAACTAAACACTGTGGAAATAAAGTGTTGTTTTTTTACTTAAAATGAGCAGTGTGTTGGAGCATCCATCTCCGCTGACCTACGTGATCTTCCAGGCTGTTATTCCATTGTAGAGTTACTGTATTTTGGGTTTAAACCATTGAGTGACTTCTACATAATGAGTAGGACTTTGAACTAGCTGACTGGAAGCCAGTGTAGAAACTTGAGGACTGGAGTCATTTGTTGTCTTCTCATGAGTTTTGTTCATTTTCTTGTTTTTTGCGTATTGGATGAGCTGTTGCTGTCTAATGGTCAGCAACAAGAAGAGCATTACTATAGTTGACCCTGCAGGACATAAAGGCATGGATAAATCTTCATTTGAAACAAAATCTCTAACCTTAGCTATGTTACTGAGATGTAGGAATGACAATTTAGTTGATAAATAACTAAAACTAAGACTCTCATCCAAGATTATGCAGAGATTTTTGGCCTGTTACAAGTCAGGGGTGACCAGCTTTAGTCCTGGGGGGCTGGTGTCCATCACAGTTTAGCGATTCTCCTGATCAAACACTCCTGGCTCAACTCACTTGTTAGTTGCCATGTTGAGTGTGTGTTTGAGGAGTGGAACTTCCAAACTACCTGGCCTCCAGGACTGACCTTGGGCACCACTGCTTTACGGGATAACCCCTCTGAAGCTAAATTAGACGTTTCTTCTAAATTCTTTAGCTTGCAGATCTCAGAGAAGACCAGCTCTATCTAGAGAACATCCGTCCATCCAGAAGTGAGTTACACCTGATTCCTTTTGTGTTTTTTTCCAGGCTCGTGTCAGATTGGCTGGGCGTATTACTGCACCGGGGCAGGTGCTGCTTCTGCCATGCTGCTGTGTACCTGGCTGGCTTGCTTTGCAGGAAAGAAACAGAAGCAGTACCCTTATTAAAGAGAGCGCATTTCACTTTCAGCTTCAAATCCAGCTTCAAGCACAGAGCTACCGGCAACAGCACACAGCAGAGGGAATGCCTCAGTGTGGATTATACAGACAGCAGAGACACACTCTTTCAGCAAAAGTGCACCCGCATTCTCCATTACTCAACTGCAGTGATCCTGGACTGTCCAGTCACATGGGCTATATGCTCTCATGGACATCTGGTGAGCGAATTTTGACAAACGGGTCACCTACAGTGACTGTTCTCTCATGTAGTGCGAGTCTACAGATTATTGGAAACCCCAGAAGGACCAACTTCCCTTTTTAATGTCTACTCTTAATCTTCAGAGCTATTTTTCCTGCTTGTTTGGTGATGTACTAGTGCTAGTGAAGTCTGTTACAAAAAGCAAAAGCAAATTGTTTATATCTCCATATCTGTTCATTTCAACTTTTTTTTCAACAAATGCAATAATTGTTACAGTGTGAGAAGACTAATGGCATCATTTTATGCTAATGTATACGCTAAGAACAGTATACGGTATATCATCGTGACAATGTATGTATTATTGACATACATATTATGTGAAAATAAAAAAATGCCCAAAACATGTATTGTTTTATTCATCATATGTTTGTAAATAAAACCAGTTTATAAACAGTATATTTGTTGATTTTTCATTTTATTTCTGTAGTATATCTGGTGCCATACAGTACTTCTTGGTTGTGTGTCTTATGTGGAAGGAGTGACATTTAAAGTCAGAAGGTCCAGAGATAATACCTGTGTGAGGTCAGGTCCAACTGTGAACATACAGTATAATTTGCTACAGTGCAATTGCTTCAGATTCACATGATGACCTAGGGCTATTTGCCATGCATAAGTAGAGTACTTTTTGCCCTGTCTGGATAAAAAAGGATATGTAACCCAAAAATAATTGTCATTTTTTCTTATTTGAAGTGAACTACTCCTTTAAAGGTCCAGGGTATTACAGACTATGCAGTATTACACACTGCAATAATACACAACCTCCGGGACCACACTTGATGCCCTTATTAGCATCTAAATGGAACCAGTTCAGGTACAGTAACCAGTCTCAGGAAGCCACTCTTGCAGTGCAAATGCAAGTTAAATGAGACTTAGTGGGAAACAAAATCAAGTTCCACACAAAAATGCAAATTCTTAAATCCATCTGGTGTTGGAGGAGAGTAGAGCACATAAATAGCACATGAAATGCAGTATTGTAGCCTTAATCCTTCAGAGTTTTTAGTCCTACGAACAGCACTGTAGCTGGTATGACAGCTATGCATCCATTTCATACAGCTCCCTGGCAAGCTGTACTGTACAGATGCCTGATTTCTTTCAAAGGAATTATTGATATGTAGGCCGGCCTTTAGGGAAGTGAGATTGAAAAAAAAAGGTGATTCCACCAAGATTTGAACTTGGATCAGTCCAGTACACAACAGTAACAACGGTTACATCATAGTCATGCTTTTCATCACTTATAAACATAGTAAGATTTATTATAAACACACAAACGAGCAGTATGTGAATACATGTCCCAAAAAGGAAAGAAGTTTTCTTCTGCTGAAACCCAAGCCTGAGCCTGTGAACTTAGTTGTGCTATTTTAACAGGCTAACTGGCCATTAAGGTCCAACTATAATAAATGATACGGTAATGTTCCCCAGCACTGTGTTCCAGCATTTTTAATATGTGAAAAATTGTTAGATTATCAAATGATATGAGAGCTTCACATTTATTGATTTTTTAGGAAACATTAGACAGTGTCTACAGAACCTCGTCCAGGTGCAACCCATCATATTTAAACCCGACGTCTACGTTCCGGTGTGTTCGTTGCTACTCAACTGTGTGAACTGTGTACATTAGTCATTGTTTTAAAAGGCCTGGTCTTTTTCTATATGTTTTTAGTAAACCTCAGTCTTGCTTTATTGTTTTTAGACAGGAATGTTTTTTCCTGACTTGAGTCCCATGCAGGTCAGATTTGTCTGCGTGCAAATGAATGTACTTTTGCACCAACAGCTGCAAAAGTTACATTTTGATCCTGTGATGAACGTCTTGGGTTTGCAGAGACTTCTTTTTGCACCATGGGGTCTGTTCGCAGGCTAAATTAGCTGGGGCAGTGAGTCCTGGACAAATGTGAAGATCATTTAGCTTACAGTTTACAATTTTTTATTTCACATAATTTCAAGATATTTTTGAAACCCTCCTAGTAATTGACAATTCTGAGTAAATTCTTTAGTTCAATTGTTGGTAAATTATTCACTTCAGTAGAAAAAAGGGCTCTATGTTGACCATACTGTATACCGTATATCTTCTAATAGTAGCCTGTCTCTTATTGACACCTGTTTCCAGTAAACGCCGGGTTTAAAGAGATATTGCGACAAATGGACGTCGGTCTCCAATAGTAGCCGAGTAATACCCCCCACCCTGCCCCAACTTTCATGGGCATGCGCTGCCGAGCTTTCACATTCTCCCTCCGTGTTTTAACAGAATTTTTTCCCTAAAACTTATAAAATGGCTTAAAACAATCCTCTGATTTCTGAAGACAATTATGAGTGTAATGTGTGTGATTACTCATCTCTGTCGGGATATCTGAGGGTTCTTGACGGATGTTAAGCGGCTCTGTTTAAACGTATTGCTGCGTTCGGTGCTAAAGCAACATGCACGTGTACACTACTAGTAATAATAAAAGAGAAAAACAAGTTTTGTACAAATATTTGTAGTACATGAAGATAATTTTATGCAATATAGAGAAAATGTATTGTATTATGTTGTATGTAGCAATATGAGACTATAAACTATGATTATGACTATGAACGTACATTATGAATGTAATGTAGGTTTTGGATTGGGACGGGGCCACTTCCACAATAATAACAGCATCACAGACAAGTATCACCGCCAAACAGACAGAGGAATGATTTTAGTAGTGATGTTTTATCTTCTGTCAAAATAAATGCAAAGAAGCTGCATGACATTTTGTGGCCGTAAATACCATCACCATTCCGTCTGCGAGGAGAATAATAGCCGATCTCCAACAATCACCGGTCTCTTTTAAACACCAGGTCGTCCAAATATGTTTTTGAATAAACACAGTGGCTACTATTGGAAGATAAACGGTATGTCAGGTTTAAGTTAAACCTGCAAAAGGTTCTCATCAGTGGCACATAATTGGGAACTCTAGATTCAAATTTAATGGACTTACATGTACTGACATTTGTTGCAGAATAATCATGTTTATCTGTAGATACTGCTCAACACAGAGTCACAATATATCATTCTCAGACCCCCAGTACACTGAAGAGTACATTTTCACTACTTGTACTTAGGAAACATAATTCTATATTATTCTCTGTATGGAAAAGGGATAAATATTTTCCTGTGGGAAAGTGAATGTATAAAACCTTTATAACACAATTATTTTAGTTACACAACTTGACCTTTACCTTTCAGTACATTTGAACTGTTTGAACTGGGGAATAATATTTGCTTATGTAGTAGATTGCCTTTATTCTTATTCTTATGGCCTGCATTACAACCAAAATGATTTCCTTCTGGTGGATTATGTGAAAATCATGATTCATCAAAATTCCCACAGACACAATTGTCTTAAACATCATTGCTCAAGATGCACACAGTACACAGTAACAAAAACAATGCAATAAGATAAGGAGCTTATTTACATACAGCAGTTTGCTACAATATTAGTAAAAGCTAATACTGTGATCACGGTGAACAAATAACATTGTGCAGACCTGCGAGCAATGAGTGTTGAACACAATGGCGTTTGGAAGAGCTCCTGCAGTGATCTCGTAGGTAAACATTCACTATAAAGCAGCGTATAGTCCATATAATAAGCATATTCAGCATTCATATATTCAGAATTGCAGGGTTGCTGCTCGTTATAGTGAATTGCAGCTTTCATCTGCAGGCGGATACCACTATAACAATGCTCCTCACTCAAGCTTGAAGAATCCCTGAGTTTTATTTATCCCTCTCTGTCATGTTAGCTCTGTTCTGTCGGTTTTCTTTCACGACTGTGATTGTTACCAAGCGCCAGACACACATCTGAATAGCAGTGTGGCGTGACATATTGAGGTCTGAGAAGGGGGTTACTGGCTCTTCCCCATTATCTCAGCCAGACTTCTTACAGCCTCAGTAAAGATGGTCCTTCTGTGAAATCTCACCCGTGTGATAATGACACGCAAGAGATTTCATACTGATAGCTGTGTTGACTGCATAAAAGCACATGCTACTCAAAGTTACACACATTTCAAACAGTTCCCCAGTGGGCAAGTAATCTGTCACGTACATATCTGACATTTTTTCCCACTTATGATATATGTGTGAGTTGGGGGATAATTGGTTTTATGACTGCAATACACCATCATCCCTGTTTTGTAAGAGCAGTTTAAAAACAAGGATACATATGTGTAATACATGAATATGTAATTTTACAATTCAGATTTTAGAAAAATAGTGAATTTTTAACAACCTGTTTTTCTACCAAAGCTTCTATATAAATACTGTATGGAATGGGAAGTAATTATTTTTAATAATGTGGGTTCTTTAAACAGCCATTGACAAAGGCACTTCTGCTATTTTCTACCCATTAGCAAACTTTAACAACCCATAAAAATGACAGATTAACAATAATGTTGTAACTCCAGTACAGTGTCCCATCACTTTTGACATGTTAATAATTATTTTGTGTTAGTTTAGCAGAGAACTTTCCATATATTGATTTTTTTAAACTAGCAAACATTTCTTTGTCTTTGGGACAGTGCCTGTAGAACATCTTCCAGCTGTCATATTTAACCCTGACATCTATGTTCTGCTGTGTTCTTTGCTACTAAACTGGGTGGTGAAATCAAGCCAAGTTTTCTGAAGCTTTCAGATAAAAGTTGTGAATGCATGTGGGTCTGGCATTAGATGTAAAAAAGACCTGTGAATTATTTTACAACAACAAAAAAGCAAGACTACAGTTTCTCAAAGAACATACAAACAAAGACCAGGCATTTTGGATAAAAGTGCTCTTTACAGACAGAGTTGTTTGTCCATGATTACAGTACAAATATGTGGCATAGACCAGAGGCTTTTTAGCAACTTTGAAGCATGGCATTGGAAATGTTTTGGCTTGAAGTTGCTTTGCTGCCTCAAAATCCGTGCAGTTTGCAGTCACTGGTTCATGGCTATGAATTCTGTTTATATAAAAAATTTATTAATGATAACATGAGCCCATCTGTTCAAAAGCTGATTTTGAACTACAACTATCAGCAAATCAATCATCCTAAACACACTAGCAGATTCACCAAAAAAAGAAGATATTATGGGCTATGGATTGGTTGTGTAGCATTTGAAAAGGTTAGTACATGCAAGAAAACCCTAAAATATATATTATAATTTGAATAAATGATTGAAAATGCTACCTTTCCATTGTTTGTATTAAATTAGAGTGAAATGTTTCCAAATAAATTGAACAATTTCCATAAGGTGTACTTCTTTTCACATGACTGCAAATATTCAATTTACTTTTCCAATAAACATTGTCACAAAGCCGGTTTCTTAGCAATGCGAGTAATATCTAATATGATATTCCTGCTCTTCTCTTCCTAGTAGAAGAGGTTTTTCGAATTCGCAGCTATCTGCACTGATGCAATTGATGGATGCAATTTTCACCCTCAGCTATTTCCAATATGAGGGTAACAGAGTCCATTTGACAGTTCAAGCCAACAACCATTCATTGAAATATGCAACATCTGCTGCAATGATGGTCATTTTTGCAATTCACTTTAAGCCTCATATAGGACCTATAATGCAATTTACAGCCAAAAACAACTATTTTATGAGACATAAATTTGCACTAATGCAATATCCCAATATCAGGAATAACGTTTGTTTTTTACTAAACTTAATATTATATTTGATAAACCTAATAATTTCACTACTGTTGAGAGTTTTCAACTGTAATTAAAATACTTGAGTATATATAAAGGTCGATTTTTAATATTTCTTTTTGACTCTGTACAATTAAATAGGTATAACATGCACACAACTTGACACAAACAGGTTTCAATGGCTATTACAGGTAATCTTCACTTGTGATCTGTTTGCTTGTAATTAGTGGGTGTGTTTAAACGTTTCTGGACTCCTGACAGACCCTTGCATCTTTCATCCAGTGCTGCACTGATGTTTTTTGGATTCTAAGTCATGGGGAAAGCAAAAGAATTGTCAAAAGATCTGCAGGAAAAGGTAGTTGAACTCTATAAAACAGGAAAGGGATATAAGAAAATATCAAAGAATTGAGAATGCCAATCAGCAGTGTTCAAACTCTAATTAATTAGGGATTCTGTTAAGACCAAACCACTGCCAGGTAGACCAACTAAAATTTCAGTCACAATTGCCAAAATTGTTTGGGATGCAAAGAAAAACTCACAAATAACTTACAATAAAATACAGGACTCGCTGAAAATTTGTGGTGTGGTTGTTTCAAGATGCACAATAAGGAGGCACTTGAAGAAAGATGGGCTGCATGGTCCAGTTGCTAGAAGAAAGTCATTACTACACAAATGTCACAAAGTATCCCACTTACAATATGTCAAACAGCACAGAGACAAGTTTTCAACCTTCTGGCACAAGGTCAATTGGAGTGATGAGACTAAAATTTTACTTTTTGGCCACAACTTTAAACGTTACATTTGGAGAGAAATCAACAAGGCCTATAATGAAAGGTACGTCATTCCTAATGTGAAACATGGTGGTGGATCGCTGATGTTTTGGGGATGTGTGAGCTATAAAGGCACAGGAAATTTGATGATGCAGTAGGTTATCAAAAATTACTGGAGGAAAAGTTGCACTCATCAGCCTGGAAGCTGCACATGGGGTTGTACTTGGACATTCCAACATGACAATGATCTAAAACACAAGGCCAAGTCGACCTGTCATTGGCTACAGCAAAATAAAATGAAGGTTCTGTAGTGGCCATTATTATTATTATTATCTCAGTCTCCTGACCTGAATATCATTGAGCCACTATGGGGAGATCCTCAAACATGCAGTTCATGCAAGACAGCACAAGAATTTACAGGAACTGGAGGCTTTTTGCAGCAAGAATGGGCAGCTTTACTGTCTGAGAAGAGAAAGAGCCTCATCCACAGCTACCATAAAATACTTCAAACTGCCATTGATGTTAAAGGGGGCAACATATGGTATTAAGAACTGGGGTGTGTAAACTTTTGATCAGGGTCATTTGGGTGGTTTGTGTTGTGATTATGATTTTAAAAGTGTAATCACCGTTGATTATAATAAATAATAAACCACTAACCATGATTGAAAGAAAAGTTTTTGTGTTATCATTCATATTCATAAGAAATCATAAATTCTGTAAGGGTATTAATGTATGAGCAAATTTATGAACTGTACATAAAATTTTCCCCAATATGTTATGCACTTTCTAAATATTTTGGCCTTTAAAAGGTGCATAAATGTGTAGAGGCTCTGATTTATTTTTTTATTTAGATCAACAAAACTTTTGCAAATAACTAAAATTATGCAACTGTACAAAAAACCTCACCTGTCCCATTTATTCTATACCATCTCATCCATGGGGTAGCATTTGGTATGATAAGTGGTATATAAAAGAAAAGCTAGAAAAGCATCACAGAAAGGAAACAAAAGGGAATCACCATCATGGGGCAGTGGGGACAATATTTCTGCCAATAATGCAGCATTTATTTTATCTCACACTGTCAGATACTGATTATGCACCTGGATGGGGCTGTTACAGTCATCAGCCGTGGCCTGGATGGCTGCGAACCCAATAAAGGAAGTAAATCCCTGAGCAAACACAGCTGCGTCTACACAATCCCTTCTGTCAGCCTGCAGCACGAAGGGAAACAAGCTATTTGCTCGAGAAGCATTGGCTTGTGTCCGAGTGCAATCATCGGCTCACACGAGAAGAGAATGAATGTTTCTAATAAAAGGTTGAGGTAACGTGTACTTTTCATGCTACGCTAATGGGCAGAAGAGGGACGAGAAGGTCGGACAGAAATTCAGTAAGGGTTCATGTTCAGTAGTGACGAGGCCCTGGAAGTTTTAACAGTTCCGAATTAACTTACCTCTGTTTGAGTTTATCTCCTAAAGATGACAGATCATGGACAAACAGACCTGTGATCTCCACCACCCACCTTCTAAACCAGCACTGCTACAAGTACTGCAACACATACCTACCTAGAAATCTGCATCGTACACAAACGGGTGGGAATCGCAGGGTGTCTCACAATATGATAGGATGCGCAATGTGGCCAACGAAAACTATAATATTGCGATAACGTGATACTACAATAATCGAAATATCGCATTTAAATAAGTAACAGCAATGCTATTTTACCTCTTCCATATTTGCTTTGCGACCGGGGTCAGAAGCACAGGGAAACCACTACTTCGATTTCAAGGCTTCACTTCTGTTCCCCTTTGTCACTTGGCATGTGTAACAGACCAGCCATGTGTTGGGTGGTGTCTGTACTTCTGTGTTTGCCTTGTGTCCTTGTTTTGGTTGTGTGTCT
>JBBIGC010090392.1:0-10128 GCA_037576955.1 Lepidarchus adonis
TAACACTAATACCTGAACACTTTGTATGCGTATATATCTATATATATACACACACACACACACACACATTTGGACCAAATCTTATCTAAAAACTACTGTGAAAAAATGTGTAATGTGTCTGGTAACATATTTGTAACCATTTTGTTTATTAATTCGTTCACAGTAGCTGAACGTTTCTGACACTGTAAACTTCTGTAGCATTTCACACCAAACCTCTCGGAATGACTGTTAACATCTTAAAAGTTTAATGTTTTAATTTAAAATAAAAATGGAATAATATCCTCTAAGCAACTCGACGTGGTTTGAATGTGTTATGATTTGAGTTTGCGGTTTGTGCAACACTAATCGATCAGCTCCAGCTTTATTAGTTTTCCCCTAGTTATGATCATAGCTCCTGAGCAGATCTACTGGAGCAAACTCGGGACTGTGCACAAACTGACTGATCCTTTATCAAGGAGACACTGACGAGCTTCGCTAGTTCTGCTTTAGTGCTGAAAGAGAGATGCTTTATAGTTTTTCCTGAGAGTAACTTTAGTAACATTGTGTTTGTTTATCCGGTTGTGCTTGGCTGAGGTGTGACTCTTCCTGCAGGTCTCCAACCATGGCTGGCGGCCTGTTTGCTATGGACAGGAAGTACTTTAATGAGCTTGGACAGTACGACAGCGGCATGGACATTTGGGGTGGAGAAAACCTGGAGATTTCTTTTCGGGTAATGAACCTAGTACCTACAGTGGGGCCGAAAAGTATTTAGTCAGCGACCAATTATGCAAGTTCTCTTACTTAAAAAGATGAGAGAGGCCTGTAATTTTTATCATAACTTTACCTCAACTATGAAAGACAAAATGAGAAAAAAAAAATCCAGAAAATCACATTGTTTGATTTTCAAAGAATTTATTTGCTAATTGTGGTGGATAATAGGTATTTGTTCAATAACCAAAATTCTGATGTAAAAATGTGATTTTCTGGATTTTTTTCGCATTTTGTCTCTCATAGTTGAGGTAAAGCTATGATGACTCCTCTTTTTAAGTGGGAGAACTTGCACAATTGGTGGCTGAGTAAATACTTTTTTTGCCGCACTGTGTATGTCATTTTGTCCTGGAAATGTATAAAAACACACCATTTACACAAGTCATGATATGTCATTATGAGCTGAAATTTCTTGGTTGGGGGGGGGGCTAACCTCTCCCCTCCATTAAATCTGGCTTTTCATCTCGAATACTAATAAATGATGTTTTTTGGAGAACTGAAGAGTAGGTCCCAGCTACTTGGAGGAGGATTATTTATACAAGCTGCTTTTTTTGGCCTTGTTGGTTCCTGCACAGTGTAGCATCATTAATCATGACCCCTAACCTCCTCAATGCATGGTGCTGGTTTTCTGTAATGCTGGAGATAATAATGCGTTGAGCGCCTATAATGCAGGGGATTATCAATAAGAGTTGATAAGAGTTGAGTTACAGAATAACAAAAGTGCTGATTTGACACATTCCAACTAAAAATAAATGGAGTTGACAGTTTAATGTATTTTGCATATTTTACTACAGATTTAGTCTTAATGAATATACTGAAAAAAATATTGAATGTGGCAAAGCATATTTTCTTGCTTTATAGATTATATATGTTTTATTTGATCTTTTTCCAATGTTTTAAACTATCAACTACCAACTATTAATTGGCATTTACTAGTACTGTGTACACCATCTATAGTGTACACACATGGGAACCCAGCTGCTTGTTGTATTGTGCTTTTGTTATGTGTATAGACTGTGTTTCTGAAATCTATGTAAAATTTGCTACTGGTGCCTAGATTTATGCTGGGATCAATTATAATGAAAATAATATTTAAAGCTTCGCCTGTTAGCTGAAGTTCCTGTGACACAACCTCTTTGTGAACTAGTTTAGTTTTTCTAACGAAGGGTTGTTGCTGTAATGGTAGAACTGGAACATGAATGAGGGAAATCGTGGGATCAGGATAAAATGGGGTCAAATATGAGACATTCTAACAGAAAATACCAACACAGAGTCCGTGTAAAGTGACTGTGTTCTCTCTGTCTTAGATCTGGATGTGTGGAGGACAACTTCTGATCATTCCCTGCTCTAGAGTCGGCCACATCTTCCGCAAGCGCCGGCCCTACGGCTCCCCCGGTGGCCAGGACACCATGGCCCACAATTCCCTGCGGTTGGCCCACGTCTGGATGGACGAGTACAAAGTAAGTGCTGATAAGGCCGAGCAGAACACTTTAAGGGCACGGGGTGGAACATACTGTGTTCTCTGCAGGACAAACAGTCCTGTGAAGGGGAACCGGCTTAGTTAATAAATACACAAGTGAGGTGATCATGAACAAGAGTTGATGAGTTACAGAAGTGCTGATTCGACACTTTAGAAATTGAACAAAAAAGTGAATTGAGACAAATGTTAATGCATGTTTGTTTAGTTAAATATATTGAAGAAAAAATATATAATGTGGCCTGTGCAAATGTTTATTTTTTTTATTTTATATAGTACAATTATATCCTTTATCTTTTTCCAATGTGTTAAACTCAACACACAAATAGATACTGATACGGTATCTCACAAAAGTGAGTACACCCCTCACATTTTTGTAAATGTTTCATTATATCTTTTCATGGGAAACATACAGTTTTTATAACAGTGTAAATTTGCTGTCCCCTCAAAATAACTCAAAATAACACCGGCATTAATGTCTAAACCGCTGGCAACAAAAGTGTGTGTGGCCCATTGGTTTTACAAGGTATGAATGGGGAACAGGTTTGTTAAATTTGGTGTTTGCGCTCTCACACTCTCTCATACTGGTCACATGGCACTTCATCGCAAAGAAAACTTTCTGAGGATCTGAAAAATATTGACAACTTGGGCTAGAGCTGGACGATAAAACAATAACGATAATCACGAAATAACTTTTTTTGATATTTGGTCGATAAAACTCATTCATGTTTTGGCAGACAACATAAAATATATAATAATACTATAATAAGAATAGCTCTGCACTGAACCAATCACGTGGCTAGGATAGCGTTACACATGCCAGGTTAGGCGAATAGAAGCTGCTGGTACTATTTTAGTCAAACACTGGCATTCATGAGTTTAATAAACGTGAAACTTATGGCTGAAAATGTTGAAACTCTGAATAACAGTGTTACTGGAGACAACAGGTCAGTGGACGCAGTCAGTAGATCAGAAAACGAGGACGTTGTTGAGCAGAAGGTTAGAGGAGTTCAGTAGTGAGGAGATATTTTGCTCTACACACTGTGTCTAAAGCATGTTCCCACAGAGAGACAGTAACACGACTAATCTCTTTACCATCTGGAGCAGTGTCGCCCTTTAGAACATTTCTCTCAGACGGAGCTTCACCATCTTCCCAGCGTATATGAACCTCACTGTCCACTTCACTAACCCTGACATCTGAAAATCAGATCAGCTGATCAGCTTTTGACCAATCAGAATTGAGACTTATTTTATATTTGGAATTGACCAAGCAATGTAATTTTCCTTTCTGTTTCTGTTCTCCTGTAACACTGATTAGAGGCAGGACTTTGATTTTTAAATGTATACTTATTTTATCTATCCGAAGAGATTGAGACTCTTACTTGGTTACTCTTGGACTCATTAGAGTATGGCCGGTTACTCCGTGTGTGATCTGCTGAGGTGGCATCTCTAGGACTAAGGCTCACAAGCACAGAATGGTTTGAGTAAGAAAGTGAGTGATTTTCTAGACCACACACACACACTGATGTGAAACCCAGCATGTTACACATTCTGGACTGGACCGTGTCCTGGACCTAAGCTTAACCCTTTGGAGTAATTGTTATTTTGCTGTTTGCATTGTCCTTTATAATTAATTTTAGAGCTCACACGTGAATTTCATGATAAAATTTTTTATTATTAATAACAATAATAATAATAATAATAATAGTAATAATGTTGTACTAAATAAGCACCACAGTCCCAGGTTTGCTCAACATTATAAGAAAAGTCTTCGTTGAAAAGATAAGTGTTTTCAAACAGAAGAGGAATCACAGAAAAAGTCAGATAACATTTACGTTATTGCGTCATTTTCTCTTTCTTTGCAGAGTCAAGTTTGCACTTCTCAATTCTGAATGTTGTTAATGACAAAAATGACAAACCTGATAATATTCATATGTAAGTTTCTTTTTAGTCTTGAGGCACCATACAAATACAGCATTGAAATACAGGAAATAGTAAGAAAAAACTCAAAAGATGTTTCATTTAGCTGTTTAATGCACAATACAATTATTAACATGAATATTATTAAATATAAAATGTGTTCATGTAGTCAAGTCAAGTCAAATTTATTTATACAGCAACTGATGTTGTCACAAAGCAGCTTTACAGAGATGTAAAATAAAAAAAATAATAAAATGTAACAAATGTAAAATCCAAAATTTTACAAATGTAAAATCAAAAAGCAGCTTTACAGAGATGTAAAACAAAATAAAGATGTATCAAAAGAAGTAAAAATATATTGAAATACAGTCCTGATCAGAAGTTTAAGAGAAATGGCAAAAAAAAATAATATGTTGCTTGGTTGGATCTTAACAAGGTTCCAAGTAGAGCTTCAACAGCTACAAGAAGAAATGCGAGTGAGACCAAACATTTGAGCATCAATTTATTGACAACAACACTTAAACTGAAACAGTTTCACAGCTGATCAAAAGTTTAGAACCACACCCCCCAAAAAAACGTAAAGAATCCCACCTCCGCAATGATGGAGCTGAGAGAAACTTGCTTATAGCTCAACAACCCGACCACATTCAAAAAGGGAACGTTTTTTTTTACCTTTGCCATCAGAACATCATGAGTGTGAACCTGACAGAAAATGCCAATGAATCCACATTTTTTAAAGGCAGAGATTTTGATCAGCTGTGAAAAAGTCTGTTTCAGTTTAAACATTGTTTTCAGTAAATTACATGATAAATGTTTTGTCTCACTCCCATTTCTCGTAGCTATTGAAGCTCTACTAGGAACCTTGTTAAGATCCAACCAGGCAACATAAGATTTTTTGTGGTCTAAAACCTTTGATCGGGACCGTATATTGAAATCCAGAATGTATGATGTGCCAATGGTTAAAAATATGGGTCTTTCAAAGTAATTACCTCCTGGAGTTAACGTTTTTGTCAAACAGGGAGGAAAACTCAGAAAAGTACATTCTGTCTTTTCCTCTGTGGACTTACTCTCCTCTGAACATGGCTGGAGGCTACATACAGCGGCTGGACTTTGGCTTGGAACGTCCTGCTGCCAGACGTTACTGAACATTTTGTACCCACTTCTTTAAGCCTTATTGGATGTTAGTGACCAGATTTCCATTGACTGAGTTCATTTGGGACGTGCTACTCTACTTAGCCATCTTTTTCCATTCCGTTACATTATGAATAATCTGATGGGTTCTCTGAAAGCATTAAAAAATCAATAGTATGTTAAAGCAGTGGAGATGGAGAATGGAGTTAAGGCCATCATCTCTCAGTGTGTACAGTAGGTATAAATGCAAGGCCAGACTTGCCATGTTTTTTATTTTTCCTTTTGCCTTCACCCCCTTCCACCCTCACTTCCATTCCTTCACAAATCAAGTTGTGTTGAGGTTCCACTGTGAGAACTCACCTCATTACGTCAGTTGCTGATGATTTTGGGAAAAATGAGAGGCTGGGGGATATAATTCTTTAACTGGCAAGAATGGAGAAGATTTCAAAGGTATTTTTCAGGGACAAATGGTGTGATTTCCAATGTAAATCTATATATATATATATATATATATAAAAGAGGATGTCTGTCTGTCTGTCTGTTTGTCTGTTTGCTATGCGTTTCCATACAGCTGCACGGATTGAGACCAAAGTTGGTACATAGCTGCATCTCATGCTCCCGAAGCTGTAGTGCTACTTCCGGTTGCGTCCGGTCGCTTCTTCTGCGTCGTTTTCTCATTACCGAACCCTGCAAGTGCACTAACATACATATACACCCCCACAGGAAAAACTGCCAACATCGTCTATAAAGAAGTGCTGTAACCGTCCCCCATCAGTTTCACCTTCCGGAAATAAAGTTTCTATTCTGCCTTTTTACACTAAGTTTTCCGTTTATTTGGATGAGCGTCACCTGCTTTGTTCCTTTACCTACAAATCCTGCTGTTACCATGAATTCCAAGTTCCACATTTCCCCTTCTCTGGGTACTATCCTTTCCCAGCGACGCCGGGTTCCCTGCTAGTATAGAATAAATACAGGTGATGTCCTTTTTAATGTTGAAACAACGTGGGGATGCCTTTCACTACACACTACATCAGATTTTATGAAAAAGAAATAGACTTTTCACATTCTGATTCTCAAGCGACTATTTCAGAGGATTTTTTTATAAATATGTAAAGTGTACGT
Organism: Lepidarchus adonis; assembly: GCA_037576955.1. Taxonomy (NCBI): domain Eukaryota; kingdom Metazoa; phylum Chordata; class Actinopteri; order Characiformes; family Lepidarchidae; genus Lepidarchus; species Lepidarchus adonis. Next base: position 6,398 of record JBBIGC010090392.1, read on the forward strand.
GTAGCTTTGTGGTTCACTAATTTATAATCACGTGAAAACATTAGTTCACCCCATTAAAATAGTTGGTTTATAAAATATTTCATTCTCTAGCACTCTGCCTATAGATAATGGTGATATACTAACAAAACCACAAAGTAATATTTTGAATCATTTATCCAACAAATATATCAACAGCAATCTTCTTCTGTGGAGAAAGTAAATACACCCTCAGCCACAGACGCTAGTTGTGCAACTTTTAGATAATTATTCACTCGTCTCTGACAGAAATTGTTCATCTCTCATAAATACGAAATTCCTTTAGTTGAGTTTAATATGTTTCTTTTAAACGTTTCTTGGTGGAGATGCTGTGCTTAGCATCACTATATTTGTTGAAAGATTCTTCACCTCTGGTTCAACTTTAACTTCTGGACACATGGTCTCATTATACTCAAGAGCTCATTGATATTCATAGCTGAATCAGGAATGACAAGCTTCCTAGTCTCTGAGGCAGTAAAACAACAGTAATCCATATTTCCACCACTGTGCTTCAAAGCTGCTCTGGGGTTCTTCTCCTGAAAAGATTCCTATATGTATCCCAACCACTCGATTTATTCCAAACGGCCTGATCTTTGCCTAAATAGCTTTTGTGGTGAAGGTTAGTGGTTGTTGGAAACATATTTTCTCATTTTATAAACTCTTGAGTTCAATTTGCTGGACCAGGTTTCAATCAATGACCTCTAATCTGAAACACCTGGTTCTGATGTTATTCTCTCTGAAGGTGTGATGAATACAGGGTGTACTTACATTATTCATGTGAATTATCTTTTTATTTAAACAATAAAAATGACTAAATGTCAGTTTTATGCATCATTTGTTGGGGTATATGACCTTTATTCATAGGCACTGTATGAATGTATAAAATGTATAAATTCTTGCATTACATATAAATGTATTTGAGTTTTACTGAAAGTCCTCCTCAAGAGGGCGCTGTTAGCACCTATCAAGATGCTCTGAAAGGTTTGTAAAAAAATATTTAGATATGCAAATAATACATAATCTACTTAAATATTCATTGCTTTGTGTGGTTTGAAAACCAACCTTTTGGAAGGTTTTTTAAAATCAAAATGCTTAGTTCATTGTGAAATTTTTTTAAATAATGAAATTTCACATTTTTTAATAAAAAAACAAAACAGTGTTGGGAATGAATATGTACAGCTTTATTGAAGGAGGTATTCCAAAAACTGGGTCTGAATGTGAAGAATGGACCTCGGACCTGAATTAGGGAGATTTCCCATTTAGATGTGTAAATGAATAAATTCAACTACAAATATGGATTCTGTAGTTCTATACAACAGAGAGAAATGCTGCCACCTACATCGCAGCCAAGCTTTTGAATTGCAGCTCATTTTATTTCTCTATGGGCCATGTTTTTGGTCCACATTATTGGGAAATGGCCATTTTTAGTTTTTAGAATTAACCTGACAATATTAGGTTCTAGGGCTGCAACTAACGATTATTTAAATAATTGATTGATTTGTCAATTATTTAAAATCAAATCAAATAAAAACCAAAAAACAAGAAAAGCATTCATTTCTAACCCTTTATTCAAAAACAAAACTAAAATCTTTAGAATGTGCACAATGTTGCTCCTTGAGCTTTTATAATATAGTTCAATTATACTCCACATTTAAACACAGCTTAAGATGAACTTTAAAATTAAATTAAAAAGTACAACACACAAGTAATATTTGTCAATAATAACCTATATGGGACAAAGCACAGAATATACACTGCAAAAAATGCTTTTCTAAATGGTTTTGTCCTGTTTTCAGTCCAAATATCTAAAAAAAAAATTAAATCAAGAGACATTTACTAGACACGTAAAAATTATGTCTCGTTTTCTGAAAAAAACACCTCAAAATTAAGTGATTATTTCAAAATTATCTGCTAATGGGGTAAGAAAAATAATCTTAATGAGAGATAATCTCAATCAGAAGTTTTAAGCATCACTTAATTTTCTCATGCCATTTTTCTTGTCTAGTAATATTTATTTAAGATGTTTTAGATATTTGGAAATGAGACAAAATTACTAAGTAATAAAAGCTTTTTTGCAGTGTAGCTATACATGACAACAGATTGGAAAAAAAAATGAATGGTCCAAAAAATGCAAGGGGATAAAAACGTGTCTTTAGTCTTGCGATGCAAAGTAACTATACTCCTCTGCTTTACTACTTACAGCAGTTATTAACGAGCTAACGCTAACTTGTTATAACGAGTAAACACCAGCACCAACATTACGTTCCTCACTTCAAAACGGAACAGAAGTCGGGTTCTGTAGTGACTCACCTGCTGTTACTTTACCATCATATTTTACAGTTAACACACCTTTTCTGTTTATTTAGTGTAAAATGCTTCCACACCTTGTATGACTCAGTCGCACGGATTTCTCTGCCTCCTCCATGTATCTTTCCTCTTCCTCCACTCGTTTGTTTTTAAATGTTTGCTCCGCCCTGTCTGTGAGGCGCTAACTCTGCTAGCATCAGTGCGTGAAAGAGAGTGTTCACTCCGTTCTGCGCTCAACCTAAGTTTTAATTTTTTGTAATAGTCAAATGTCTCCATGATGAATCGATTATGAAATTCAGTGCTAACTCTTTTAGTAATTAATTTTTATTGATTTAATCGATTCGTTGTTGCCGCCCCACTGGGTTCTTTTTAACCTAAGATTATGAGCTGTTCTTTGAAGTAGCATGCATGACCTAAAGTGTTAAACACCAAAACCACCTTTTGTTTTAGGTTCTTCATAGAGCTTTATACACTGGGTGCAAAACTCCCGACCCAAAGGATTGGTATCCAACTGAGTTTGGTAGTTCCCTTCCTCAAACACACTCAGTAATTGACTGATAAGTTGAACCCGGTGTGTATAAATAGAGATATCTGTGTCAAAAAATAAAGAAATTTGTATCTGTTGCGGCAATAGCTGGACAAATACGCAGCAGTATATTGTTTGTTGACGTACAGACATTCTCTCAGCCACAAGCCAAAATGGCGGAACGTCATTCTGAGCTTGACGTGCTGAGCGCTGTAAATGTGTTTTTCGTTTGCTAGATCACAATGTGACCATTTCTGATGCTGTTTTGTGTGAAAAGCCAGTTTGGAGCAGAACTGGGATTTTAATGGTTTTCAGACGGTTGGTTGTGTGGTTGTGTAGCGAGTCCAGTCATTTGCAGTGAAAGTGCAGGTGTCTTAAATTTTTAAACTGTATTGAAAGCTCGCCAGCCCACTATCCCCAAATTTAGGCCACGGACCAATAGGAGCGAGCTAACGAGGTTTGACTGGACTTGCATGACATTTATCACTTTTTCTATTGAATGTATTTAGAAATTAATTATTATAAATATGGTACTGGTACAGAATCATGCTCTCATCTTACACTGTGTGTGTGTGTGTGTGTGTGTGTGTGTTTGTGTGTATGTATGTATGTATGTATGTATGTATGTGTGTGTGTGTATGTATATGTATGTATGCATGTGTATGTGTGTGTGTGTATGTATATGAGTGTGTGTGTATATGAGTGTGTATGTGTGTGTGTGTATATGTATGTATGCATGTGTATGTGTGTGTGTATATATGTATGTATGTATGTATGTGTGTGTGTGTGTGTTTGTATGTATATGAGTGTGTGTGTGTGTGTGTGTGTGTGTGTGTGTGTGTGTGTGTGTGTGTGTGTGTATGTATATGTGTGTGTGTGTGTG
>JBBIGC010090402.1:0-10128 GCA_037576955.1 Lepidarchus adonis
TAAACCTCCTAACTGTGCCTCCTTCTGGAGAAATTAAACCTCCTAACTGTGCCTCCTTCTGGAGAAATTAAACCTCCTAATTGTGCCTCCTTCTGGATAAATTAAACCTCCTAACTGTGCCTCCTTCTGGATAAATTAAACCTCCTAACTGTGCCTCCTTCTGGATAAATTAAACCTCCTAACTGTGCCTCCTTCTGAAGAAATTAAACCTCCTAACTGTGCCTCCTTCTGAAGAAATTAAACCTCCTAACTGTGCCTCCTTCTGGAGAAATTAAACCTCCTAACTGTGCCAGTCCACCAGCTCAGGACTATTCATGCCCCTTGTTATTAACGGCTTGGGGAAAGTGACTGGAATGTGGTGCAGAAACGCTCCCCAGTGTTAAGCTGCAGTTGGGCAGGAGACGCGCTCTGGACTGAAGAGGGAGTTTATCGTCCAGCGTGTGATTATCACTGATTATCACTGAGTGAAAACTCAAGTAGCATATACAAGCACACACGCACACATACACACACACACACACACACGCACACACACACATACACACACGCACACACACACACACACACACACATACACACACACACACACACACACACGCACACACATACACACACACACACACACACACACACACACACACACACACACGCACACACACACACACACCCACGAACGCACACGCACACACACAAACACACGGCCACACATACACCCACACCCACACGGGCACATGCACGCACACACACACACACACACACACACACACACATCCACACACACGCACATACACACACACACACCCAATGTAAATGGATAATCTGCACCCCTTGTTAGCGTGACACAGTGCAGAGTGATCCTCCTTCATCTTCTAGCCTTGCTCCTGATCTAAGGACTCATGTTGCCTCACGTCAGGACAGAGAACAGTGAATGAATCATATCCACTATCTGATTAATCCTGATGATCCACGTAATCAGTTGCAATCTATTAGTTCCCATCTAATGCAAATGAATTGTTTCAGTCATGGTAAATCATGCCAGCATGTTTAGTATCACACTCCCAGCTTATTCTCTGCAGTAGTATTAGTATATTTATTCAGTATTTGTTCTTTATTTCAATCCAATATTAGAATGTCATGGTGAACTCAGCATAAAGAAAAAGAACACGGCTTGCTGGCTAATGAAGGTGCTAACTGGACTGAAAAAGTGCCTACCAGTGGAATGTGCTGGAGGGTGGATGTTGAAAGGTAGAATAGGAATCTTCCAACTTGATTCAGGGTCAGTGCAGTCCAGTTTTGGACGGGGCTTTGAGGAGACAGAAACAAAACATGATGTAAATCCCTGAACTCCTTGCAGAAGCCAGTGAGACCTGAGAACCTCCAAAAATGTAGGAAATGTCTTCTTTAATAAACTGTAGTATAATAGAGGTATGTGATATGTGATAAACTTTGTTAGCTCACCCCTATTGGTCCGGCCTCTAAATTTGGCGAGAGGCGAGGTTGGCGAGCTATTGTAACGGGGTGAATACAAGGCAGGAAATCTGTTCTACAGCCGTTCATGTAGAGAGGTGGACGTTGCGAGTATATAATAATAATAGTAATAATAATATAGTAATAATAGTAGCATATTATTATTATGGTAATAAATAATAGAACATGTTTCCTTTACTTGTTTGCAATGAGGAATTTGATGATTTAGAAAAGTGTTTACTTCCTGCCAAGAAACAACAGGTAAAGTGCTAGCTCTTTGTAGTGATGTCATCTCTCAAACATTTCAGGCTTTCATCTTGGTATTTTTCTGTGGCTGCATTTACAAACCCCATTTCCAGAAATCATTTAGTACTTTGTCTTTTAACAAATTTTGGAACTTTTGTCAGTTTTAGATTTTTATTTTATTTACTGTATGTCTCAAACAAACAGGCATATAGCTAAAAAGACCACACATCACTTCTTTCAACCTTTATAGATATTTAAATTAAACAATCAAGCTTTTGCTAATCTGGACTCCACCCTGAATGTGTTTGCACAGAGCATCACAGTGCATTCAGCATACTCCATTATACACTAATATAGACAGACAGACAGACAGACAGACAGACAGACAAATAGATTACTATTACTACTAGTAAATATGACTACTATATACATTTTATATATATATATATACACAATACATATATATGATCAATATAAATATACATGATTAATAGTAGCAGTATATACTAGTAGTAATATTAATTGTAGTAACAGTCCAATTAATTGTAGAACAGTCTCTGTCCTCCCGTCCCTCCAGTCGTCCTCTGTCCTCCTGTGTCGCCTCTCCTCCAGTGAGGTGTTGAACAGTTTGATGGTGTGTGGGACAAAAGAGTTTTTAAGTCTGCAGCAGCACAAGGAAAGTCCAATACTACACAACCCATTCCACTCTATACAACATGGGCATGTTATATTGTACTGGACTTTTCTGTGTGCTGCTGTATATATTCTATTATATATAATACATATAATATATAATTCACTTACCACTAAATTGTAAGGAATTCAATACAGAAAAGAAACTATCTGAAGGTATGACCAGTAAAACATGAATTACACCACTTACCCAAATACACGGGGTTCCTGCAGCATTGAGGCGACTATGTCCCTTTTGCTGCTATCATAGCAGAACCTTTGCAGAAACTCCACACTGTTCAGGAAGAAGCTTCTGTCTAGCTGCCCAAAGACTTCATCCACCACAAACGTTGCCATAATGCCCAGCGTTCTGAACTCATCTTCAGTGTATTTGCCAGTGTACATACTCTAAAGGACAAATCATCATGGACGGAAATAAGCAACAGTAAATACAAGTCAGCAAGTGACGTCTATGAAAAATAACAAATATTTTTTTAAGATCTTAACTGAGATATTTCTTTGCTCCAAACAGACTTTAGTTTGTGATGTATTATTGTTACTATAGACAACTGTAAATGATATAAGCCAAGTAAATGTCCTTACATTGTATCTGAATGGAATATCTACATCAAATGCTGTAGGATAATTATGTATAGTTCATTGCCATAAACAGCTTCTTGCCTCCTACTTTTGATGTATCACTTTTTAAATACATGTTGATTCTACATGATAAATATGTGAAATTTAAATGGCTGTTTTGACCATTAAAGCAAAATTAATTTTGTTATAAGGGAGCTGTAAGCCTCAGGTTTAAAAAATGGACATGAAAATAGGCAATCAGGCATTTCAACTATGAAGAAATTGGAATCAACTATTAAAATGTATTACCAGCGCATCCTTAATAAGAAAAAACAGTTTCTCTGCTTTCTAATTTAGCATATCATCATCACAAGGACAAACCAGCCCATTTGAGTCCCACTGTAATCAATGATGCTTCAGCTTCATGTTGGACAAACTCCACACCATAACCATTAACCATTCCATTCACCCAATAACTCAAAATGTCTTCCCAATTTTGACATGGCCTACTTCCTTCCACTAGCTGGATCAGACGATAATGAGAAATCTTTGGACACCTCAATTGGGATTGAAAAAACTAACTACCAAGTGTAGCATGTGAACTGATTGTGAGCCAGCATCTCAGTGGTGTAGAGGAAGGAGCATCTTGTTCACTTAGAAAAAGCAAGGCCAGTTATGCTCCCTTAGGCTCTTAAACATGGCTGTGGCTTTGATATGGCCTTTGTTTAAATGTTTTACAGAGCGGATTTTGAAAAGTAAAAAGTGGACAGACCAGCCGCTGGACTATCTTGTCCACTAGGATGAGCTGTTTGGTGCTGGGCAGGAGCAAAAAGCATTCAGGGTCCTGGACAATCATCATCCTTAGAGTGTCCGTCATCACCACAGAGAACTTCTTAATAGTAGTCATCCTGCAAAACAGTGATATTAAACAAAACAGTGCAATTATACTAGAAATTTAAGCACACACACACACACACATGTACACACCCACATACGCAACCAATTAGAATAAGAAATATTTCAATAGTGATTTATGCATTTATTCAAAGCTGTACAAGAAAAGTTGCTAAAAGTAAAAAAAAATCAAGGAGTGGAAACAATGACATGGCTGGTTGGAAAAAGATCTCAAGTGAAAATGTAAAGTTAGACCTTCAGGGGTTATGTTAAATTTTTTTGTACATATTTAACATAGACTAGCTAGCATTAGTGCCAGACGCTAGCTTTAGCAACCATTAGCTCGAAATGAGTAACTTTGAGTCTTTTTGAGAGAGATCATCTGTACAGAGTAACATCTGTACACAACAGATTTGCTGTTATGAACATTTATCATTTATATTTTAAATGGTATTGCTTTGTTAAAATATTCAATTATTGTTTCAACATTTGTTAATTATGTAACTAATATAATGACTAACTTTTTCATGGAAAAAATATATAAAAATAAATAAATATGGATATGGATATATGTATTTGCTTATACTTCATTTCACAAGCATACATTATTGTGCACCACGGAAAATTATATTTAAAAGCACTTAATCATGTCCAGAGCTCTTCTCGTATAATATCAGTATTACTTTTTAATTAAAACAGGTGCTGCTGATGGAGTTTCACAATTTCATCCAATGGTTGAAATCTCTGAGGAGGTTTTTGGAACCACACATCTGTTCTGACCAGTTCACTAAAGATCAACTACTTATTACCAAGATAATTTTTACTGCTTACAGTTAGGCCCAAAATTATCTGGACGCAATCTTCATGATTTGGGCTCTACATGCCACCACATTGGATTTGAAATGAAACAACTACGACAGAACTGAAGACCAGATTTTAAGGTTTAATTCAAGGGGTTAAACAAAAATATATGATTAAACATGTAGGAATTGTAGCTATTTTTATACAAACACTCCTCATTTCAGGGCTCAAAAGTAATTGGACAAATAAACATAACCCTAAGTCAAATGTTACTTTTCAATATTTTGTTGAGAATCCTTTGCAGGCAATGACTGCCTGAGGTCTGGAACCCATGGACGTCACCAGACGCTGGGTTTCCTCCTGTGTGATGCTTTTTCAGGTCTTTACTGCAGCTGTCTTCACTTGTTGCTTGTTTGTGGGTCTTTCTGCTTTAAGTCTCGTCTTGAGTGAATGAAACGCTGCTTGATTGGGTTGAGATTGGGGTGATTGACTCCGCCACTGCAGAATATTCCACTTCTATTCTTAAAAACTCCTGTATTGCTTTTGCACTATGTTTGGGATCATTGTCCATCTGTTCTGTGAAATGCCATCCAATCAAACATGAGTGATCCAGTGCCATTGGAAGCTATGCCATTACAATGCCTCCACCGTGTTTTACAGAAGATGTGGTGCTTTGGATCATGAGCTGTTCCAATTCTTCTCCAAACTTTCTTGTTCCCATCATTCAAGTACCGGTTGATCTTAGTCTCATCTGTCCAAAGAATGTTGTTTTTTGAAGACAATTCTGGCTTTTCTATTTTTGAGGCTGATGAATGGTTTGCACCTTGTGGTGAATCCTTTGTATTTATTCTTTATGGTCGACTTAGATACTGATACACCTACTTTCTGGAGAGTGTTCTTCACTTTTTCACTCTTGTTGTGAAGGGGTCTTTCTTCACCATGGAAAGGATTCTGCAATCATCACTGTTTTCTTCCGTGGATGTCCAGGCCTTTTTGAGTTCCCAAGCTCACCAGTGCACTCTTTTTTCCTCACAATGTACCAAACTGTTGATTTGGCCACTCCTAACATTTCTGCTTCTCTCTCTACTTTTTTCTTTTTTTCAGGCTCTGGATGGTCTTTCACCTCCTTTGACAGCTCCTTTGACAGCTCCTTTGACAGCTCCTTTGACAGAATGTTGTGTGTTCACAGCAACAGCTTCCAAATGCAAACTCCACACCTGTAATCAACTCCAAACCTTTTAACTGTTTAATTGATGACAGGTTAATGAGGGATGAGCCCATGCAGCCTTGTTTTTATCAACCTTCTGAGTCTATCTACCAATTACTTTTGGTCCCTTGAAAAAGAGGCGGCTACATAGTAAAGAGCTGTAATTCCTAAATCCTTGCTCCAATTTGGATGTGAATACACTCAAATTACAGCTGAGAGTCTGCACCTTAAGCCCATATTGATTATATAATTGTATCCTGATTATGTTTTCATAAACAGTTGAAATAACAAAACTTGTGTCACTCTCCAAATTGTTTTGGGCCTAACTGTATGTTTGTTTGTATTTATTCTAAAAGTATGTTCTACTGAATGAAAAGATACTCAATACTGAATTAAAAAAAATGCTGAATGTAATAATTTTGCTCAGTATTGTAAATTGACAGACTGTTATTTTATATTTTTGTCTTGTATGTTGATTATGTAATTTTAAAAATAAATTACTTGACATATGAATGACACATTTTGATAAACCTAGATAACAAATGGATGCAGGATTCACTAAGTGGATTATTAATGCAAGGGAGCTTTCACATCCCCAAAGTGGAGCAAGATTTTTAAAAGAGTTTATTTTCTAGCTAGAAAATAATTGTAATTCAAGTGTATGTCATCAACTGATCAAACAAAAGACTTACGGGATTGAGAGGGCAATCTGAGCGCCCATGTAGCCAAGCAGGTCAGAGAAGAAAGCATATTTGGACAGTTCATCAATCACACACTTTTTCTAGAGTAGACAGAACAGAGAAATTTGGAAAGGTTTGAGGTGCCTGCTACTGCAAATCACAAAAAAAGTCTCATTTTACCACAAATAGGTTTTACTGCATTTTTCTCTGCATTGCATATAAACATTGAAACATTAATCTTCAGGATATGTTTTCAGAAGCATGAAAAGAGTGAAAATTTAAATTTTGACTGACACCACATGTGCATGCACTCTGATAATGGATAATTATATGTAATCTATATAACAAAAGCCAAACAAAACTAATCAGGTCCAAGAGACCATAACACTAACAAGACAATTAAATTTTATATAAATACCAGGGATGGGTGGAGTGGCACAGGCTGCTCTCTCAGAACCCTTAAAATGTCGCTTACATATGATACTGATGGATTTCTCTTGATCATCTCTGTCAAAACTGGACAACTTATGCCTTGAGCGATCGTCCCCAAAGACCTAAACAAACAACACAAAACACAAAATGCATTTCACCATAATTATATAATTCCTACATGTTTAATTATATATTTTTGTCAAGCCCTTGAATTAAAGTGGTAATAGAATAGCAGGATGACACTCACATGAACTGCTTTGTTGAAAGGGTTTGTATGTTGGTCATAGACTCACTGAATAAGGTTTTGGCCTAGAAAAGACCAACCAGGTAAGCAGCATATCACATACTGTGTACCAGTTTATGAAATGCTTAAATGCTTAAACGCTACACTTGTTTAAATGAAGCAAAATACTTTATTGACTATTAATTAAGAGACATTTCATATATCAATACACTAGTAATTGATGCTTTATTCAGCCCCTGTTGCACCAAAAGGTTTGCCTGGTCAGGTATAGTGGTCTGTTCTGGAGCCGTTGCTAAATGCTAAAGGTTATTACTACTAGCTGTCATAGTCAGTGTCCCAGAACACAGGTGTGGGACATAAAATCTTCTATGGGGCGGCACTGATCCATATCTATCAGCTCTTGGCTGGAGACAAGCTAGTAGGGATGTAGTGGTCACAACAAAGCAAGCTTCACCTCGACATTAATAATGCAATTCTTAATTAGCAGAGTTATAACACCCTTGTGACACAGTAGGAGAAACTGTGTGCGCATTACTCACAGACATGCATAAGGAAATCTATCTAAGCTAAACACAGGGCTGGGAGACAATGATCTTAATAAAGTATAAAATAAGCAATAAAATGTATGCTAATAATGATGTTGGGCTTTGGACATTTTACTCAATAAGGATCCTTTACACTCATCTCATTCCAATTTAGAAGTAAAACTGTTATACTTCAGTGATCCAATCTCTTATTTTACACCTGAAAGCTACACTTTTAAGATGAGGACCTAAACTAGAGTATGATTTGATTAAATTAAAATTTTGTGGGAAATTATTTCACAAAATGTGCACTCTGGTGAGAACATGTTCTCACCATAACTATCAAAAACTATATCTGGTTCTATCTGTTATATATTTTTAGTGCAACCTTGTCTGGTTTACTTTATAGCCATTATATATACATATATAATGTGTAATCTTATCAGATTACATCTTTTTATTGCTAAGTAAGTATGTGTCACACTTATAACATAAATGACATAAGCAAAAAACAATTTCTTGAAACCTTCACTCTTGTTCACACTGGTTGGCATTTTAAAGTGAAGTAAACCTTCATACACCTGTAACCAAATTTTTCTTTGCCATTTAACTGTAAAATGTTTGTTAGATTTATTTTTTTAAAGTTCTGTCCAATCAAATTCCATCACAGATTTTTCATTTTCTGCTGCATTTCAAAATAAGAGTCCTGCAGTAATATTATAGAATAGATTTTCCTGTGACTGTATTCATAACAAAACAGGATAAGCTTGATTAATTAAATATTCTGTGTCTACTTTATTACAGTACACATTACATGCACATACTAAATTTATTATTATATTGAGATGATGGAGAGGATCCAGTACAAATTCTGCTTGTGTAGTGAGCTTAACAGAACTGGGTTTTTTGGTTGTTGTTGTATTCTTTTGGTGTTTAGTTTTTTCAAATTTGACTATAAATGGGGTTTTTTTACACATCTGTTGTATTTTTAATATCTTCCACCACAACAGAGTGAAATTTGGCGGTTAAACCAAAATAACAATTCCTGTAATAATTCAATATGTTAATTTCAATTTACAAATCACAAACAGCCTTTAAATGTGAAATTATAGTTATAATGATCAATATTGATATATATATTTTATATATTTGCTCATAACACCCCATAATAATAGCTATACAGTTTATGCTGGTAATCAAGATGATACAGTCATAGCTCAAAACAAAAGTAAAAATTATACATTCCTTCAGTATGAGTTTTAATGTAAAAGACATTAAAACTCATTAAAATGATTTTTAAAGGGATACTGTTGTAAGGGGGAGTGGACATCATTGGTTTCTGACCTGATTTCGTCTTTTTGGTTGAACCTGTTTGCTGTGTTTTTGACTTTGCCTGGTACTGACACTGTTTGAAAAGTTTTTTGGAATAATTTTTACTCATTAAATATCCACTTGCGTCCAAGTATTTGTCCCATTCAAATGCAGTGTTTTGTAAAATAAAAATCGATTGCACAATTCGATTGCCATTGTTACAGAACCAGCCTATTTCATAGTTAAATTTTGGCAAGAAACAAAAACAGAAAACCCATTCTGAAACAAACTCCTCTGTGGTGACTAAGCTGATGCTGCAAAGTTCTCTCACTACTTAGTTCATCAATAGCTGAATATAAGGCCTAACATTGTAGATTAACCATTATTATAATTATAAAGTCACACAGGATAGTCAGTTATTCTAGACATGATACTAACTGGATGTGCAGCAGCTTAAACATTGTTAGTCAGTTCTATAATAAAATAGTCGCTTTAAAACTACAGCAAACAATGTCAAATACTTATGGCCAACGAGAAACTGCATGCACAATGCATGAAAATATGTTAATGCAAATCACTGTTACTTTAGGGTTAAACTAATGCTAAACTAATCTTACAAAGTGCATCAGTAGGTATAAGCCTTATGGCAGAAGTGCTTTGACCAAGTATTGACATTTATAGTCTAAATTATTGATTTAGTTCTTTACAATTTGATACTAAAAGCTATACTTTTTAATGGCAGTATTTGCTGACATAAATAGATGTATATATATACAGCAGCACAAAATAAAAAGTAAAAAGCCATCTGTGTGTTCAGATTCAAGGGTGCTCCAAGTGTGTATTTACCTGTTGTGTATTCCAGGGGCGGGTGTATGGAGCAGAGCCATTGGTCAGCAACAGATGAGCATAGAGTTTTACACAAAGGAGTGGTGTGCTGAACAGCAGAGGCGTCACCTCATTTAACTCTGTAACAACTGACTGAACACTCTGAGCACACACACACACACACACACACACACACACACACACACACACACACACACACCCACACAAACACACACACACACACAC
>JBBIGC010090422.1:0-10127 GCA_037576955.1 Lepidarchus adonis
TCTGGGTATCTCTGTTGAAGCTGCTGCCCCCGCGACCCGACCTTGGATAAGCGGAAGAAAATGGATGGATGGATGGAGGTTGATATCCCCCCCATAACCAGAGAGATGGTTCTTGTAGCATCTACCAAACTCTGACATTGGTCTGAGGAACGTTTGCCCCATTCCTCATTGCAGAATTATTTAAGCTCCATGTACAGCTTGTTTCAAGTCACCTCTCAGCATCTTAATGGGATTAAGATCTGGGCTTTGACTTCAGGACTCTCCAGGACTTCTTAGTTTTCATCCTTTAGTGCTTGGCAGTAATGTTCTTACAGATGGTCTCACATGTTCCTCAACACCCTCTGATACACAGTAGAATTCATGATGGTGAGCTTGCTAGGTCCTGCTGTAGCAAAGCTTTACCAAACCATGACACTTCCACCTCCATGCTTCACAGTTGGTATGAATTTTTTTTGCTGAAATGCAGTATTTGGTTTACACCAGACATGTCCTCTGTTCTGGTGTCCAACATTATATCAGAAGTCCTGGTCTTGGTCTTCATTCTCTCTGGCAAACTTCAGTCTTTACATCGCTACATCCTGTGATGATATTTTAGGGTTTTTGGAGACTTCTTTTAGTATCTTGTGGTCTGTTCTCGGGGTGAACTTGCTTGGATGGTCAGACCTGGGCATGTTGGCAGTTGTTTTGGAAGTCCTCCACCTATAGACTATAGCAAATTTTTATATCTTTTTAAATCCCTTACCAGATTTATAAGCTGCTACAATCAGGCCTCAGACAGCTCTTTGATCTTATCATGGTGTTCAATCTCACATCAACAGCCAGGAGCACACCAAACTAAAGGTCTGAGGTTTAAATAGGGCAAACTTCCTTCAAAATGTTGAATACATCTGTGTGTGATTTGAGCCATTTTAAAGGGGAATAAAGATGGGGGTGTCCTAACTTATTCCTCACTAGAAGAATTACATTTTACAGAAGATTCTGAAAAGTCTTTTCTCTTTAGTTTTAATTGATAGTTGTATTACTTGAATTTCTCAGTATAGTTGATATTGAGAATAAATATCCATATGTGCAAGATGTCCTGGCTTTTTGTCACTGTTCCAGTTGTTTTAAACTTCTTAATTCATCTGACAGTAGATACAATCAGGTTTAGATGATTATCTATTTTCTTGCAGCCATTACCTGACGTAGGCCTGGGCGATATAGCATAAAAATAATATTACAATATTTTAGGCTATATTGTGATGCACAATATATATCTTTATACCTTGAAATGTCCTCTAAATCACTGTATAAATGATAAATGCATAAAATAACAGCATTATAATGAATTTAGCCCAAGTTTAAATTGTAAATGCTTTTATTTTTAACCAAAGTGTAGCAAACTTTAATTTAAACTAAAGTTTAACTCAGAACTCTTTAGTTTAAACCAGCTTTTAACAGCAAAGACTATTTTAAGTTTAATATAACAAACTCTTTATTTTAAACTGAAGTTATAAATACAGTAGCAGTTATAAATAATGAAGTTATAAATCAATAACAGAACCAGCGCTGTTTTTCTTTGGAACCAATTTGTCCGCCTCAATCTCCAATGTTTCTGAAATTGCGTGGGCTTTTACTGATCTCCACAGATTTGCTTCTCTCCGCTGTTAGTCAAGTACAAAACACACATGTGCTAGGAGAGTTTTCTGGATGGGGAATGAAACATGAAAGCGATACAAAACACTTTTTGTATGTTTTTAGTAAATACTGTTTTAGCATGTCTTTCTCAGTTGTGCACATGTCAAACATACATCTTAGGACATCTGGCCTTCAGTGCGTTGACATCTTACATCTTATCTTAGTGATATTCATCCGCACGTACCCTTATATGCACAGTATACAGCGACAATTCAAAAGACATAAATCACATCACAATCTTTAATGGCACTATAATAGTCAGTGGAAAATGCAGGTAAACAGTCAAGGCCAATCATTACTTTTCATTCAGTGCCAGATTAAGTCCAAGGCTCTGTTGCAATTTGCATATTAAAGATCTTAGCAAGAAAAGCTCAGGGAGAAGAATTATGTTGGTGCATATCTCACTGAAAATATTTTTGGATATATATTTAATTGGAAACGATTGTCATAATTTGCTGTGACCGCTATACTGTATGGATGTGTTAAGAGAACCTGAGATTGAAATAGCCATATGCAAAAGTTTGAATACAATCAGTTTTATTCAATTTCTTAATATTAATATTAATATATTAATATTACTGTTAATTTATTAATAAAATAAAATGTTAAAATAACATTTCAGCCTATGGACATAAACTGATATGTTGTTTGTATTACTTTAAAAATGCTTATAGTATGTGGCTTTCCAAACTCATTTCAGGAGGAAGTACCTGGATTCAGCCTTGGATATGGATATATCACTGATGCATAAAAACTGCTCTAAATTCTATTCTACCCTGAAACACACTGATACAATCAGCTTTCATTGTTGGTTTTGAGGTTAGTTTGCTTTTCTTTCTGGATATTTCCCTCTTCTTTCCCCAATTTCCCTATTAACTACCAATCACATGATACCAGGAACAGTGAGATGGTGAAAACTAGCATGTTCTAGCAGATACATTGTGTTAATGAAGTATATCCATTCATACTGCTAAAAAGCTCTTTCTGGTCAGAGTTTTACACTGTATACAGTATTTCAGTTGCTGTATACAGTATATAGGCTACTGGTTTGATATTTAGTATACAGTACGGAGTATACTATTCAATACTATGTCAAAACTTTCATCATTTCTTTTCCCAGTACTGCTACGCACATTTTTGTATTTTCTACATTCTTCCATATATATAGCTTGATAAATCACCTACAGGTGTAAAAACACAGAAATGCCTCTGATTCAGCCATAAAAATGTTGATTTCCCTTGTCTGATGAAGAGTGAAGGAGGAAATGATAAAACAGAAATATTCAGGCATCCACATTAAAACTATAATGTCATATTAAATCTAGTGCATGACAAACTCAGATCATGTGCACTATGACACCTTAACAAATGAGGTACATGGAACTCACCGGTTCACCAGGGGGACCCGGGGGTCCTGGTCTGCCTTCACGGCCTGGGGGCCCCTTTACATAACAGCAGGAGACACAGTCTCAGATAACAATGAAATAACACAACAAGAAGTAAGATTACACTTTGAATTATGTTAACATTTCCCAACAAATGGACATTAAAAATGCTTTTTATACAAAAAGGCTTGGGTGACCTTGGTTAAGTGACACATTTTGTTCATTTTCTAAGTGAAAAAAGTGCACATGGTCTAGGAGAAAAGATACTGCACATTCTACTACAGGCATACCTTTTATTGACTAAAATTAACATACTAGAAAAAAGAAAACATAAAATGTCATCCAGTATATCACATTTGTTTCCTACTTGATTTCTATTAAGAAAATCAATAAAACAAATAAAAATCTAATAATTTGACAAGGGGTGCTAAATATCTCAATGTCAATGTATATGGAATAAAATCACATTGAATTGGCTTGTAACTTATCACCACCATGTTTAAAATATTTAGTTTTTTATTTGGACCCAGCAGCCACCCTTTAACTGTGTGGGCCTTTTGTTTGGATTGAACCAACAGAAAAGTGAAATAACAATAATTTTTTATTAACTTATATTAAAAGCAACTTAAAGGCAAGTTTTTGGCTTCTACAAAGTTACCGTTTTGAGATACGTATTTCCATCATATCCTTAATATTTTGTCATGATCGCAACAATTTGCACACATGCTCATCATTTTTGTTCCTGTTGCTGTTCAATGTTCATGGTTTTCCTGGATCTGGATTCATAGGTCCAGCATTTAATCTAAAGGCACAAAGACAAGAGAGAGGCACAAGTTTTTAAATTTCTTACCTGACTTCCTGGGGACCCAGATGGGCCTTGTAAACCTTGAGGTCCATGAGGACCCTGAAAGACAAGAGTTATACCATCAGACTTTTAGATGAACCTCTGTAATGTAGTTATGTTTTGTACATAATATATATACATATACAGTTTAATACATGTTAAATAAGTAAATAAATAATGACCTCAATTCCTGGCTCTCCTTTTGTTCCCATGATTCCCTGGAGATAAAGCAACAGGTTCTCAAAGTCTTTGTTTATGTTGAAAAGCCTACACAAATCTGTCTTCATAAACAACATTTGTTTTACATTCAACCAATCTGAGTCTGCATTTCTTACTCTTTTTAAAGAGTAACAAGTGACACCCGCATGACAAAACTCTACCAGGACATATCAATAGGGGGACATCATGAAAAGAGAATTAGACAATGGCCACTGCAGACTGTTGACCAGCAAAAGTCACATTTCAAGCAAGAATGGGCAAAAAACCCACTTGCAAAACTGCAACAATTAGTATCCTCAGTTCCCAAATGATTCAAAACTGCAGTTAATTGAAAATACTGTACTGTAACACAGTGGTAAACATTTCTCTGTATGAACTTTTTTTCAGTTTGTTGCTTTTTAGCCATTTATAACCTAATAATTACTAACTAAGTTTGAATCACTTTACAAGGGTGTTTGTGTATAATAGAAGAGTAAAAACATGTTTGAAAAATGACTCACAGGAGGACCAGTCAATCCTACACCAGGCTCTCCTTTGTCCCCTGGCTCTCCTGGCAACCCTGGGACTCCCCTCTCTCCCTAATAAAGAACAACAGAGAGCAGATACATGCACAGTTTAAATAAGCCCCTAGCACAGCACCGTTCTTTGCTTAAAAAATAGCCTGTATTTAATTGTGTCCAGTCATCTTGTAGATATGCTGTAAATGGCCTGTACCGTGTCCTCTTATAACTTTTTAATATTCTTACTGGCATTCTGTGGACAGTATTTCATTGTGCAGGGAAACTCTGTTCATACTTACTGTTCATATTATAATAAACACTTTGAATCTTGAATTTTAAATAAACATATATAATCGTTGGAATTTTCCACTGTTTCAGTTTAACATCCTGAAGGATCTGGGACTGAACATCCAGCTGAGTAGCTGCTTGCTGGATTTCCTCATGGGCAGACTTAGAGTGGGAACCTGTGTCCAGCCCAATCATACTTAACACTGGAGCTCCTCAAGTACGTTCCCATTATTTTGCTTTACAGCATTAAATGGGGTCCTCGACTTATGACGTACTCGACTT
Organism: Lepidarchus adonis; assembly: GCA_037576955.1. NCBI lineage: Eukaryota > Metazoa > Chordata > Actinopteri > Characiformes > Lepidarchidae > Lepidarchus > Lepidarchus adonis. The sequence goes on from JBBIGC010090422.1 coordinate 5,196, forward strand.
TTGGTTATGAGGCTGTCCCAAACACTGTTTTTCTCTTTATTATGGTGTAAAAAGTGAAAGTGAAAGTGAAAGTAACTTTAGTAAAATGCTAAGAAGATGCAATACAGAGCCTCGGTGGATTTTAAATTGCATCAAAATCTGACTTACGACACATGTTGAGGAACGGGACCCCATTGTAAGTGGAGGACCCCCTGTACACACAAAAGTTTTATTCCAAGATTTACCTACTCAATGCAACATATAACATCCAACTGAAAAATATCAACTACAGCTCAGAAAAAATATTAAAAATCAAAACAAGACTGAGATTAATAACGGATCACCCCCAATGTCAGTATTTTGTTGAACCACATTTTGCTTTAATAACAGTCTTGAGTCTGTTGGGATACTTCTCTATCATCTTTGTTCAAGTTCAGTCAAATTGGATGGTGAGTGGTGGTGGACTGCTATCTTCAAACCTTTCCACAGACTTTCAAGGGGTTTAGGTCTGGACTCTCACTGGGCCACATTCACTTTTTCTCCTGCAGACACTGTATGGTCAATTTTACTGTCTGTTTCGGGTTTTTGTCCTGTTGAAAGGTGAACATTCTGCCCAGCTTCAATTTTCTGGTAGAGGGCAGCAGGTTTTCCTCAGGAATTTGGTGGTATTTTTCAGTATCCGTTTTTCTTTCTGACCTTTAATAGCCCCAGGTCCTGTAGCATTTTTTTTATTCTTCTTTTATTCTTCTATTTTTTAAGAAAAAGTAAGAAAAGCTGGAAAAATTAGTTTGTGTGGTTTCATTTAATGATGTAAAGCAAAAAAAAAAAAAAGAATATTTTGAAGGGGGTAATGTTTTTCTATACCCACTGTATGTGTTGCCCCCCTGTTTTATACACTGTATACTTAATGGCCAATCTGCCTAATCTCAAACAATGAAATCTTTGTCAATATAAAGCTACAGCAGGAAGCACAAACACTCTTACACATTTCTCAACATCTACAGTGCACCGGTGGAGAGGTTGAGCCATTCTAAGTACCTGGTTGATCAGTTCTCTGAGGACCTTACCTGGCACATACACACAGCATGCTCAGGTCACTAAAGCAAGGCAACAAAGCACAAAGATATAGAGTCATTAACCATCTGAATATCCTGACTATGAGCATCACATCTTGGTTTGGGAACTGCTCTTCCCTCCAGACAGTGATCAATACAGCCGAGTGTGGTACCAGATCTGATCTGCCGTCTCTGTAGGATATTTACACCAGTTGATGGAGAACCAGAGCTATCAAAACCATCAAGGAGACCCGGTAACTGTTCTGCCTGCTGACTTCAGGTTTCATGGCCTCATGACCAGAACAAAGAGACACATGAGGAGCTTTATTCCATAGCTTATAAGGCTTAGAAACAAACTTTCATGCATTTAGGTTCCCTGATTCAAATATCTACATTCATGCCTGTTACTGTTATAGTTTACATATGTATAAATGCTGCTGTGACATAGCATGTACAGGGGATCCTTGACTTACGACATACTTGATTTACGAACATTCATAATTACGACGCAAACGGGTGTGAAAAGTGAAAGTGAAAGTGCCTTTAATAAAACGCTCAGAAATTGCAATACAGAGCCTCAGGTGGGTGAATGTCTCCCACCAATGGTCTGACACAGAAAAGGCCGCATGACAAAACACGGCAGACGCTTATGTAAGGAGTTTCGACTTGCAACACATGACAAGGACTGAAAATCGAGGCCCCCCTGTATATATATTTTCTGCTTTCACAAATCACTACCTAGCATGTGTCTACCGCAAGCATGTTATTTGCATGAGAATGTGCAATGCCAGATCACATATTATTCTGTATTTACATTCTATATAAATCTGCAATATAAATATCTACATATACTTCAGCATCTGTCTTTTAAAAAAAAATCAGTATAGTGTGCTATATTTTATATTTTTTAGAATAATCATTTTTTCTTGTTTTTTTTTTTACATTTACGAGCAATTAAGGGGTACGTTTCCCTGCACCTTCTACATGTGTAACTGTGTAAGTGACAAATAAACCTGCTAACATGCTAACACCTCTAGTATTATATCATAAACAGGCAGATCAGTGTAGAGTCTTTGAACTTAACTTATAATAAATATATTATTGCCAAAAAACAAATCCTATGATCTAATCATTCCATAGTGCTAGAAATGAAGCAGATCATTAATGATGTTTGAATAACCTCTTAATTTCCACCAAGAAAAAGCCATGTAGTAAAAATGAAGAGGAAATATTTTAAATGGAAGCCCATTTCATGTTTTACCTCAAGCTACAAGCTAGGCCTGTTTTCAAAGACAAGGCTGCTGCAACCCACCTTTGGCCCTCGTGATCCTCTTTGCCCAGACACGACCTCTCCCTTTCAAAGAACAAGTAAGAGAAAACAGAAAATCAGATTCAAACGGGTAACACCCACGGAAGATGCTTTGAGCCAAACAATTCAGAATAATACAGAATAAAAAAAACAGGAATCAACAGAAAGCTTAAGGAAAGTGAAACTGTCAGTGCTTTTCTGTGGTCCAAAAAACTGTGTGTTCATTCCATATTTACTGTTTTTGTTTTGTAAGAATTCCCCTGCCTTCCAGCCACAGCCACAAAAAGACCTACCATTACTGTTATACAGTATGATTCAGATGTTTGTTTCATTAGTGTTGATGTTAACTGGCTACTTCATGGTAAAGGTAACAGAGGAAGATCCATATCACCAGCGTTTGTGTTGCTGTGTTCAGCTTCTATACTTCCTGCAGTGTCTTTCATTTCTTAACATTTTCAACTCTCAACTAGAGGCGTAGTTTTCTGATACTAGCATCTGATGCCTTTATTTATTTATTCATTTATTTATTTATTTTCCCTTAAAATTTTTCTCAGTTTTCTTCCCAATTTAGTTTTCTCCAGTTCCATCCACAAACTTTGACCCACCCATTTACAAGATAACCCCAGTACTGGGATGCCCAAGTCTTTTAGATCTATGGCAGGGGTGTCCAGCTCCGGTCCTGGAGGGCCAGTTTCCAGCACAGTTTGGTTATTTCCCTGATCAAAATCACCTGGTAAGACTCGTCTGTTAATTGCCAGGTTCAAGGAGTGTGTTTGAGGAAGGAAACTACCAATCTGTGCAGGACTATGGATCTACGGATCTATGGCAATGTTACTCAAGAGCTTAACATGCTTGGAGGAGAACACTAAACTGCCAAAAGTGCTATATCAGCGAACAGGTGTCCTGTGCTAGCTAGCATCATGCTAAATGAAACAAAAGCCATAGTGACAACTCCTAAAATGTCGGCCAATGAAGGCTGGGCTCTCCTGATGATAAAGCCAATGCTAAGACTAAGTGCATTAGTTGATAGCTTCAGTGTGTCATTGTGTTACCATTTGTATTTAGAGTGAAATATGTTTTTCGAAGTTTGACCAGCTGCTATGAAAGGATGCATTTTCTGCTAATAAATAAACGCTGCCTTTTTCTAAATAGAAGGAACTTTAGAAAAACTTTTCTTTCTGTGATGTGTGTGAATAAAGAAATTGAGCAGTGCTGTGTTGAGATCTCTCCAGTACACCTCGCACCACATGCCCACCGCACTCTGTTTCTTCTACTCATGCATGTACACAGACAAACATGGATCCACCCCCTAAGGTCTGTTGCTGTAAGAAGATTTATGTGTTCCTGAACACGTCCAATTTCTTTTCTTTGCTAACTTAAACAAACCCATTAGCATTAGACTTGATGGTTTTGGCTTTGACTTTCATGATATACACATTTTACATCTCTCTTATTCAAACAGCGTGAGCTGGAGAGCAATTAATGCCTACTGCTTTGCGCTGCATGAACTGTGTCAGGCCTATCAGCTGAACCAGCTGTGTGCAGTCTTACTGAAGAATGGTCATATTGCTATGCCTATGGGAGCACAATCCATAAAGCAGGACCTAAACTGACAACTGTAGGGTGTAGCAATAGGGAAAAAGACTTATTACTGAACACCTAACTTTAAAGGAGAAAGAAAAACATTGTAAAATTTCAGCACCAAGGCCCATATCTTTTTTTAACATTTGCTTTATTTATTTATATTGTGTGATTTTTGCTGCTGTAACATGTGAAATTTCCCACTTGTGGGACAATAAAGGATTATCTTATCTTATCTTATCTTATCTTATATAATAAAAAAAAGAAATTGAAGAAATTTGTTAAATTTTTGAAATATAATACTCAATCAACAGTCTATCCAATTAATACATGGAAATTAAGCTGCAAAAACTGATCATTTGATATTACAAAACCAACGTATGTGCATATAGTATATGCATCTGTTCAGCCCACAGAAGCAAAGCCCAGCTATTTGCATTTTTGTAGTTGTAGTTATAGCTTTTTATTTGAGCATGTTAAAATAATATACCAACCACAAAGAAAAAAGAAACACAAACAAACAAGATAAAAGGAAAACACAACAATAATAATCATAATAAATAACTACATGTTCAAAAGGAGTAGGAAGAAGCAAAAGCGTATTAAATCCCACCCCCTTTCCCCTTTCAAAACTTTTTGAATGAGGCATAATACAGAGCAGCAAATCAGATCAGAGGTCATAAGACATATCATATATATAAAGAGGATAAGGATGAAAAGGATATATAGAGGACAGAAAAGTCGTCATGCACAAATTAATTATTGAATTTTTTGGAAAGCACAAACATCAAAAGGAAAAAGAAAAAATGAAGGGCAGTGTAAGATATGGTCATCTCAAAATGTTTATCATTTATTTATTCATTGAGGATCTGCAATAATTGTTGTAATATTTGCAATATTATTAATATAATCCATTAATAGAAAATAGTCTAATTGTAATATGTTGTCCTGTGTTATATGTTTCGTGCTTGTATTTTGAAGTGTGTTTCCCTAGTGTGTCACGTGTCT
>JBBIGC010090433.1:0-10127 GCA_037576955.1 Lepidarchus adonis
ACACACACACACACACACACACACACACACACACACACACACACACACACACACACACACACACACACACGGTTAAAAAGTGTCAGATGGGGCAGGACCTTAACTTCAAGACCATTAGAAGGTCCAGTGTGGAGCTGAATAACAGTCTGTCCGGCCCTGAGGGGCACAATTACGGAACACAGACCACATCACAGCCATCGTAGCCAACTAATGACTTACAATCGGTGCTGTAACGGCTCACGTCCGATTCCCAAAAAGATAAATGGCACTGGGAAAGTCTATGAGTTCGCCAAGCTGAGCCTAAGGACCATAAGGAACAGTTTAGTTTAAAATAGTGTAATAATCCAGAACAGGCTCAGAATAAATTAGTCCTAATGTTTCTGTGGAAAAGAGGTTTATCCATTCAGCTCCTCCTCCTTCAGTTTAGGCTGTGTGTCTTCAATCTGTATGTTCTTTATGACTGTAAAACAGAATTTAAATATTTGTTGACTTTTTGACTGGAAAAGAAAACTGAATCCTTTAGACCAGGGGCGTCCAGCTCTGGACCTGGAGGTCGGTGTCCAGTACAGATTGGTGATTTCCCTGATCAAGCACATCTGGTTCACCTCACCTGTCCACTTCCAGTGCGTCTGAAGAGAGGAACTACCAAACTAGGCTGGACACCAGCCTTCCAGGACCCACTTTGGGCTCTCCTGCTTTAGAACAATTTAAATTGACCAATGCATCGGCCTCCAGCGCTCCCAGTGATTCCCAACGACAAACCAGTTCACACATTGGTGGATTCATATAGCGACTAGGGAAGTCTTCATAGATGGACTCGTTAATACTATTATAATAATTAATTATTACAAATGTACGTTGATATGTTGGCATTATTGATATCGTCTAACCATGACACATGATATATGCTGTTCTCCTTGCCCCCCCCCCCCCCACACACACACACACTGTTCCTTTCTCTCTCTTTTCTCTTCTGTTATGTGTTTATCTTTGTTGTATGTGTCTATCTCTGTCTGTCCACTCTGTTGCCAAGTAAACTTGGAGGGGGAACAACCCAAACACTCGCTAGTTTATGAAGAATATCTCAGATTCCCCCTCTAGTAGAGCAAAACTGCCCTGACACTACAGGCACCAGAATGACCATCCTGTTGGCCAAACTGTCAGGACAGAAAAAAAACACTCGTGTGGGTCTGAGGTTGGTGGTCCAGTGGTTAGGACCTTGCCCTTGAGATCAGAAGGTTGCAGGGTCAAGTCCCAGGCAGGTACCATTGAGGAACCCTTGATCAAGGTACAGTCCTGCTACACTGCTCCCGAAGTGCTGTAGTGCAACTTGTCTGATTGTGTAACAAATTATCACTCATCAATTCATTTGATCAATTCCCAATGTCAAACTCTGCACCTGCTTTGCTAGAAACATTGAAAAGGTTGAAGAACTGTGGTCCAAAGCCTGGCTTGCTTTCATGAGGTAAGATGGTGGTAACACCAGCAATACGTTGAAACATCTGACGCAACATGGTCTACAACTCCAGGAATGTGGTATTTATGAAACACCTCATCCATTTACTGAGGGTAAACACATGGTGTTATATCAGCGTTAGCTCCATGCAGGCAGGCTTTGCAGACTTGTCTTTGAACAAGAAAACCTAAACCAAGATAAATGCTGTACAAATATCCGCCCATTACATTCATTTTAGCTGATGACAGACAGTCTGTTGCTCTAGCCTACATAACCCAAAGGCTACAGCCAGCTGCATGACTCATCCATCAGCTCAGACATGTTCATCAGTTAGTTCCAAGAGTTTATTCTCATCCTGAAGCCGAAATAAGTTTTGCCACAAAAGTCTTTACTGTCAAAGCACTGCAAACGTATGTTTTACAGCAGAAAACACCAAACACGAGCGCTGCTCTTGAACACACCCCGAGTCATTCAGCAAATGAGCTCAGTGAGTTCAATGACTCAACATGGCTGCAACTATATTCAGCTGGAGATATACTGAATGAAAGGGAAATTCAGTGGCTCAAAAGTCATGAGTAATTTAGACAAAACTGAAGAGTCCATGATGTACAGTGAACCCCTGGTTTTTCTGGCCCATTTTATCTTTTGCGTTATAGCTGCATAATCTCTTATTTATCTACTTGTGTGTGATAATCTAGTTTAAGTTTTAGTTTAGTGTTAAGTTTTTAGCCTTATAATCTTTAATTATAGCTTAAAGATTCTTGCACAGTCTGGAGTGAATCAGGATGCTTGTTGTTCGTGTATAACTAGACATGTGATGAATAAACATCTTGAATCTTGAATCTTATCTCCCTCAGGGCATAAGTGGTGAAAAAGCATTTTATTACGGTCTTAGTTTACGGTATTAGTTTCAAACTATCATTGCACTGCTAGAATGCAGAAAATTGGAAAACCTGCAAAAATGTACTATTTTGGGAAAGAAGCTTTTACATACGTGTACATGTTTTGTGTATAAAAATCAGGGATTTGATGGTTCCTACAGATAATTCCAGGCTTCCACCAACAGAAATCTGGAAATGGCAACGCAACACACTGTTTACTGTAGTAATTTTATTAGTATTACTTCTAATATTACAGTCTGAAAATAAAACAATAAAAACACTCATTGCCTCTAAACTACTCTACATATACATTTCCCAGAGACCTACGTCTGCAGACTATATATATAATATAATGAAAAATCTGCCGCATGTTAAAATAGATTATTTAGATAGATTATATATATAGCTTCATTCTTTATGTAAGAGGTAAAAATTCAAAGAGAGGTGCTAACCTACTTTTGTGAGCTACTCCCGTATACAATTATCCAAATTCAATGCTGTTTGGGGAGACTTTCTTGCGCAGCATGGAGTCTGTGATCTGTTCTCTTTCATACAAAGACATTATTCCATTTATGAGCTCTGGCTAGATTTGTTTGGCTTTCTCTTTCTCGGAGAGTGGCTTTATTTTCTATGATGCATAACTTGCGTTGAAAACAATAAGGCCTTGTCCACATGTGCGTTCAAATCTTTAAGAAATTTTATAAAGGAACTTGATCGTCTTCAATATGGCTTTACATTCATGTTCGCTGCCTCTTCTGAACGCCGACATGCAGTTGAAAATTTAATGTTGTGTTTTAACTGTAGGGGCAGAGGGTGGAGGTTCATTCTTTATTGGATTCACCAAATATATAGTGTATGTATAATTACATACAGGGGGTCCTCTACTGTTCCCCTGAATGATTTTTGACATTAGTCGGAACCCACCTACATAATGACCTACGTCACGCACATACGCATTACAGTAATGAAGTGAAAAATAAATTTCAAAAGAGAACAATTCCTGACATTTATTCCTGTAGTAAATAATAAAAATAAACACATGAAGCACAAACACAGTAGTAATGACCTGAAACAATTGTTTGTTTTTTTGTTTTTTTTAAACGGTTCACTTCCATGGAGATGCTTTCCTTTTCTTCTAAGCACTGCCATCAGAAGAGTCTGCCTTACGCTTAAGAGCCATAATGAAAGGGCAAAAACTTTTCAAAAAGCAACACCAATGAAAGAGATGTGTGATTCGTTGCTCCAACACAGTTGGCGTTCGATCAATACAAAAATACAAACGTCAGAAAAACGTCAGAAAAACGTCAGAAAAACGTTTAATTTGTTCATATTTTAATGACATTATGTTCATCATGTCTTGCACTCCTTTCAAATGTAACTCTATAGCTCATGTTGTAACATGTACTGTCTGTATCTAATGTACTTTACTTACCTGAAGCATTTAAAGACAGCGAGGAATGTCCTGGACTCTTTTAGCTCTACTAGACAGTAATCCTTCATGTTCATGCTGTAGCACTTGCCGTCTGTAATAGACTTGCTTATGATCACCTAATGTTAACATGAAATGTGTTATTGTCTTTCTAGCCTCCCAGATGGTAGCGTAGCTCTCACCGTCAGCGCTGTCATGTCTAAACTAATGAATGATCATTCCTGTACCTGGAAGTCGATTTGGACAAAAGTCTAATATGAATGAATATAAATGAAATCATGTGTTAAAACACACCAAAACAGTTTGATTTGTTAGGCAGTAAAGTGTTATACGGTTTAACTGCTCTAGACAAACAATGAATCCAGTCAAATCCTGTTAACAGACCCAAAAAAGAGGCTGTTAAGTTTCTGCGGCAACCCACAAGCAGGCATAAAGCATTGACCATCAATCACCCAGTTGTTCAGAACAAAGACAGTGAGTCAGATCCTAACCAACAACACACTCTTCAGACTAAACTCTCCTCAAAAGTCTCCATCTCACAATACAGTTCAACTGCAATACACTCTCACTTTTCTGACATCAGACTTTTACACTCGTACACACACTCCCTTTTAAAAGTCTGTCATTCCAGAAGGTTAAGATTAAAACCCAGGAAGCATATTAATTAAAAAGGGCAAAGCTGGAGGCAGCCAATATATGGCTCTGCTCCAGGGATAATTAGAAAGCTATGCATGAACCACACATTAAAATTTTGTGTACTGGACAAAAATAATATGCCAGTATTTCTAGTTACAAGACGTACAAATGTGATAAGTTCATATGATACGTTTGTACAATGATCATCTAAGTTTTTCCAGGTTTTTATAGCATTTAATGTAGAGAATTTGTCTTTTTCTACAGGCAGATGGTGTATTATTTCCACAGCAGAGCTACGAAGATTTCTTTAAAGGGAAAAACCTTTCACCCAAATGACAGACGTTACTCAACAGTTCTTTTCAGAATCAGAAAACTTTATTAATCCTGGGGGAAATTACTTTGCTACAACTGCACATGAAGACATACAGACAAAATTACAAAATCAAAGTATGATAAAAGAAGTAATTAAATAGAATAAGGTCAAATAAGGTGAGAATAAAAATAAGATATAGTAAAATAGGACATAGATGTAGTAATAATGTAGAATAAATAAATAAGCCAGCACTGAGTGGCCAGCAGTTGTAGCTCTAGCTAAATTTATTGGAGCTAAACATTGACATTTTTACATTTGTGACATTCTTATGTTAAAATAAATCCAGTAAATAATAAACCTCAAAGCCCACAGGTTACAGAAATGCTCTGGACTTCCTGATTACTTCCTTCACAGGTAGAAACACAGCATTGCCTTCTAGGCTGGTGTTTAACAAAGAAAAACAAGCATGAGTGTAATGTCATGTGGACAAGTCCTGATATGGAACTTACCAAAGAATTTAGTTTAGTTCAATCTCATGTAACATTTGCATTCTACAGTACATCCGTCATATTCAAATTCTGAAAGAAAATAAATAATTTTTAGACCAGAATGAGCCTCATATGTTCTAGCTTGGGAGTAAATAAGAACCTTTAAAATAGTGATTTGATTTATATTGAAATATATGTAGATATAAGAAATATATTGCACTAATATTTTTTCTATATCAACCAGCTCTACTGGGGCTTACATATTTGCAACTTACAAGGTGGCCTAAACACAATTCTCGGTGTGGTAGGTCTTTTGTTAACTTCAACAATTCTGTAAGTCGATGATCCTGAACGACTAGTCACACTAGAAAATCAACTCTAATTGAGATTAAGGAGTTTCAGCAGTGTGAATAGACAGCAGTTGGAGATATTCAGGAGATTAGGGGAACAGACGCAACTTCCATGCATACAGAAAAGATAAAAAACATCCAAATACCAAATATGTATGTTCTCTGTAATGTTCTCATGCTGATTTCAGATCTATGTTTGGTTTTTCTCCAGCTCGTATAGTAGTTGTGATGAAGCTGATGATCTATTGTATGATATTTGGAAGGAGGAAGGAGTTCAGAAGCTGCTGATGAAAATCCACGTCCTGCTCTGATACAGAGATCTTTCCAGAAGATCTAGGTGAGTGAGGAGGACGTTCAATCGATGGAAAGTTTCTACCAAGGTTTCTGGAATGAGAGGATGATGCGACTACTGCTGGATAGTGTACGACTATAATCAGACCCAGAGGAAGAAGAAGATCAGACTGAAGAAACAGTGATGCCGTTCTGTAGATGGAGGCACTGAAGAGATTGAACAGTTTCCTTCATTGTAGATGCGAGTGCAGTGTAAACTCACATTACTCCTCACACACAAAGCTGAACACAGATCTGAGATCAGGATCAGACACTGAGTTATTGTCTAATCTTTATAAGCTGGAGATATTTTCTAACTGCTCCTTGTTCAGGACCTAAACCCATCATTAGTCAGATGAGAATGGAGCAGCTGGTGTGTCAATATGTTCCAGGGTGGGGGTTAAGGGACAGGGCACAGGAGGACTAACCAAAACAATATCCCCACTCAATCATGGCCCATCTACATTAACACTCCCCCCACGCCCCCTTGCCCAGTACCAATAAGCAACTCCCAGCTGGCTAATCAGACTAAGCATACAGCAAATCTAACTCAAATCTAATTCAGAAGGAACCCGTTCTTGCTGATGCTCCTCTTGGGAAAGGGTATTAGAAAAGGATCAGAAAGAGATTTGGTGACTGTTCCCCCTCTACCCCTCCCTAATTAAGTAACCGTCTTTACCAAAGCACTCTAGCACTCTAGCCAGGACTTTTGGGAGGGGAAATCCACACCAGTTCTTTTCCAAATGACTGTCCCTCTACAATTCCTGGCAATTTTTCTAAGAACTAAGAATTTAGTTGCGCAGACACAGGCCAGATAAAGCACTGGGGCCGGTAAACCAAGACAACAAATGAAAAACAAACAAAACTAACGAATGCACCTTGCTTTGCCGCCCTTTCTGGGAAGCAGTATTTATAGACGGCTTTAGGAGCATCTGTGGCATGTTTGCCTGCATGTCATTAGCCACCTCCATGTGTATTCTTGGCCAATAAGTCATGTGGCTTGGGTTGCCTTTCATCACTGCTGATTTCACCCCGCAATCCGACACCCTGCCCATGCTCAACCTGTGTTGTGTAAAGACCCGAGAGAAAAGGATGCCTCAATGGACCGAACTACGATGAGAAGATTAGCAAGGAGATCCAAATGAAGACAAAGAAGTCCTTAAACTGTTAGGCCTCGTCCACATGGATGTTCAAATCTTGGATAAATGAAAGCGCTCTAGTCACCTAGTCGTTTAATAGCTACGCTTGTTCGACTTTAGAATGACATTACACTTGCATTTGTTTCACCAACCTGCTGCTCAGACTGTAATGTTGTGTTTCTACCTGTGGGGCAGTAATAAGGAAGTCCATGGAGTTTCTGTAACCTGTGGGTTTTGAAGTATGAAGTTTTTCTACACTGGATTCATAAGATACACAATCAAGCCCGGAATTATTCATAATCCTGGCAAATTGTGACTTTAGTCACTTTTGTTCAACCAGCAACTTTCTACCTCATTGAAAATGACACAGGTGCCTCCCAGAAGAAAATACAATGTACAAGAGGCATCATTGTGAAAAAATATTTCTCAGCTTTTACTGACATTTGAACAAAAAGTGGCATGTCCAAAATTATTCATACTCTCAATCTCAATAATCAAAAAGAAAAGTCTTAATTGGCTATTACAGCAATCAAACGCTTCCTATGATTGCTGACCAGCTGACCCTGATTTTTAGCTCCATCCACAGATTCTCAATGAGATTCAAGTCAGGTCTCGCTCTACTGCAAAACATTAATGTTGTTGTCCGCTAACCATTTCTTCACCACGTGTGTTGTGTGTTTTGGGTTGTTGCTGAAATGTCCAGTGGTGGCCAAGGCCAAGTTTCTCTAAAAACTAATGCCTAATGTTGTTGTTGAGAATCTTGATTTATTGCTCTTTTTCATGGTGCTATTTACTGTGATTAGGTTTCCTGGTCCAGTGGTTGAAAAACACCCCCAAAAGCATTAGGTTCCCACCACCATGTTTGACAGTAAGAATGGTTCTTAGGGTTCACGTTTTTTTACACCAAATGAAGGAAACATCATTGTGGCCAAACAATTTAATTTTAGTTTCATCTGACCATAACACAGACGAGCAGAAGTCTTCTTCTTTGTCCAGATGAGCATTTGTAAAGGCCAAGCGAGCTTTTGTGTTCCATATCTGGAGAAGTGGTGGACCATTGTGCAGTGTCCGTTGGACTGTCTGCCAGGAGATGTTGTCACCAGCAGAGGCCAGATTCACCAGGATGGCCTTGGAGGTGATCCTTGGATTCTTTTTCACCGCTCTCACTATCCTCCTGGCAGCACATGTGTCACTTTTGGCTTCCAACCACATCCTCTGAGATTTTCCACAGTGCAGAACGTCTTGTAATTTTTAATAATATTGTAGCCACTCACCTGTTGAGTTAATTAAAACAGCTGTTCCCAATGAATCAGGGCAATTCGGATGCTTTAGAACAGCTTGGTCAGTTTGGAATGGTATAGAACTTTGGATTTTCCCATAGACTGTGACAGTTTGCAAAAGGTATGAATAATTTTTGACTTTTTCCTCAAATGTCGATAAAAGCTGAGAAATATTTTTCCCACAATGATGCCTCATGTACCTTATCTTATTATCTTCTGGGTGACACCTGTATCATTTTTTGTGTCAGAAAATTGCTGGTTGAATAAAAGTCCCAATTTGCAAGTCGCAGATCAGTAATATGTTTGTGTGCAAGACTCCTGATCGCAGGAACATAAGTGACCAGTGATCTCGTTATTTTGGTTGAAATTGTCTAGGGTGAACAAAGCATAAATCGACCCTACACAAATGTTAAACAGGAGGTAGAGGTTGGGAGGTACAAGCTGTGAATTTTCCTTATGGTTTTATGAGAATATGATAAACTATTTGCACCCCCCTACATCTCAAGAGGTTTAACCAAGAATGAAACCATGCTCCTGTCTTCGTTATTCAGGAACACCAGAATGGAGACACAGGCACCCCGGGGTAATTATAGGAAGCTTCTCCTGCTGCAATGATGTATAATTAGTGACTTGGGTCAGGAGGTGCCCTGGTTCAAAACTACCGGAATTTCCTTCTTGTTCTAGGTCACCTACAAAACCTCCTTTTTCAAAAAAGGAGATTCTAAAAGCCCACTGTGGCAAGCTATACGTGGTTGAAACTTGACACAAGTCCTTGCGTCTACCATATTTCCCAAGGATAAACACAGGTCAAAGACACACACTGTTCTCTTTTGAGCAGACAAGGTTTGTAAAGAAGCTGCCAGTCCCAAAAAACATTATAGATTATTAGAAACGCAAATAACACTTAAATGAAAAGTATTATACAAGATTGATGTCCTGTAAAAATGTGGCCCTTATTAGGTTGGACCAAACAAAAAAGGTTCCACATTAATTTCACAATAATGGTGCTATGTTAAAAATACTACAAACAACTACAAATACAGTTTCACACAGTGCGATTCACCAAATCACTTAAACATGACAATTATGCTAATACAGAAACCTGCATTTATTCAGCATTCTACTTGTACTAATAATATTACAGTGAGATTTAAGACAATGATAAATACTGTCCGGTTAGACTATGATTATACAGCTCTATTAAAGTCTCATGTAGAGATCATCCATGTAAAACACAGATCACAAAGTCAGCATTTAAAAGTGTGGTTAAGCTTGGATTTAAAATTGAAACCGTGTATTACAATGACAAGTATTATACCACTTAACTTCAACCGGACTGAGTGAAATCCTACGTTTAATAGGTTTTGTACAGTCAGACTAGGGGTCTGAATTAAGGTTGTGCTAAAAAAATCAATACAGCAAAATATTGTTTGCTACTCACAGAAAAAATCAGGCATCTATACAGATGCTAGTGTATAAATATTGGCAGTTTTAGAAATTATATGGCAAACGTTTCATTTCAAACAGAGCATTGCTAGTCTCACAATTTCTAATTTACTGCAAAGTGGTGTAAGAAACTAAATAAACATATATTGTACTCATTACTCAGTACTCATTTTTAATATGGCAAAGCTTTTTCATTTGTTCCAACTTAATAGATAAAGGGAAAATGCATATGGTGACATATCGAGTATTGGTATCATGATATGATATTTTTGCTTTATCGCCCACGGCTAGTTACTACCTTCTAAAAACATGATGCAGTCTGTAGATAATGTTTATACAATGTCTACAACAGTGATGTAAATGCATAATAATTCTGTTA
>JBBIGC010090455.1:0-10127 GCA_037576955.1 Lepidarchus adonis
CCCTAATCCCTAACCCTAACCCTAACCCTAACCCTAACCCCTAATCCCTAACCCTAACCCTAACCCTAACCCCTAACCCCTAACCCTAACCCTAACCCTAACCCTAAACCAAACCTCTAACCCTAACCCTAACCCTAACCTTGTTAAAGGGCAATTCAGCAGAACCAATGACTCTACTTCTCTAAATATTAGGCCATGTCTGCCCCCAGTTTTAGATCAATTTGGATTTTTTTCACAGTGAATCACTTTTCTGAGTAGCACATGTTGCTCCAGGAATTTTTAGGATATTGGGTCATAAAAAGCCATTGTTCATCAAAATATCTAAAAACAGGTTTCAAATGTTTTTTATTCATAAACTGAATGATTACAATTGTCTCTCTAGAATGATTTGGTATAGGGAATAATTGAGGTGAGGTGGGTGAGCCAGTAAGATGAAATTCTAGTGGGGATATGGATGAAAGCCTTGTTGAAGATTTAATGCTGTCAGTGCCCATCAGGCTACAAGAGTTTACCAAACATCATCTGAAGAGCTTGGGCCTCACCACTCCAACATCAGGCAATAAGTATAAAACAGAGAAAATTCAATATCGTCATGCTCCCCAGTAATGGCCATTCAACAAAAAAATCACAGAATCTGTGATACAGATTCTGGAGAGCACTAAGAACTGGAAAACAACTGAGGACCTGCAGACCTCTCTTACCTTGGCTATTGTCAATGTTCATCTGTGTCAGTGTTCACAGAGGTTCACACACTTTGGCCAACAAAGGCATTTAATATTGGATCACATTGTTAAATAACTGAATGAATAACATTGTGTGTTGTATTATATTCTATAGTATATTATATAGTTTATCTGAAGAAGATATGATCACATTAAATTGTCAGAATTACATTAAAAATGAAATGATTTTAGAAGGGTCAAAAACACCAACCATTGTATACATATGAAGAACTTTTTGTCATTGTGAACCCATCCCACCACACAAAGTCCATCAAACCAAAATGTAACTGATCCACACGTGGTATCTTGCTCATGGGTTCCTCACTGTTGCCTGGGCTGGGACTTGAGCCTGTGACCTTAACCACTGGGCAGCACCAATTTGTGAGACACACCACAGTTATGGTCAATAAAGGTTCTGCAGAGACATGGCCCAGAAGAAATATAGTCACCTAGAGCAAGTTCTAGACAATGACACAAATCCGGTCAAAATTATTACCTAATAAACAAATCAAGAACTGGGATGAAATCAAACCTTCACAGAAATACGAAGGACAGCAAAGAATCAAGACAAAGTTTCTAGGGCCTGGTCCTGTGCATTTTTATGTCTTCACTGCTCTCAGGACATCTGATCCAATAATTCACCTTAGCATAAAGCTCAAGGGTGAGTTAAAACAGTGAAAGCAGGGACGTCTAGGACCAAAGTAGGAAAACACTGCCTTGAGGAGCTCATATTTATGGATACTGCAAGTAGGGTTCTTCAACTTTGGAATAATTCCCCTAAACCCAAGACCAAAGGGGTGTCTTAGAATTGGAGCTGGGAAGAAGAGTTCTTCAGGGGGTGATTTAGAGGGATATGGGTCTTTGGATCTAAAAAGAACAAAAGGTAGTCCAAAGCCCAACACTTTAAAGAAACATTCAATTGTCAAAAGTTTATGGACACCCCTCAATGACAGGCTTCATTTGTTTTAGCCACACCCATTACATGCGTGTACATGAAATCAAGCATATGGGCATAATTCAGAAAAACTCCACAATACTTTCAAGGATATCAAATGTGAGAGTGCAACCCCTACTAACGGCCATGGTTTTGAAATGGCATGTCTAACATACTGCGTGTGTAGTTGTCAGGTGTCCACATACTTTTGGCCATATACGAATAGGTATGACCTAAAGTTTAATAAAGTCCAAAGCCCAAGTGATTCACCAGATATTCATGCAGCAATAAAAAAACACCCAAGGCTACACCTCTTGCTTTGAGAATGTTGCTTTGAAATACAGTATCCACACTCACATTCTGTGTGTAACCTTAATCCTGAGTCTTTTATATTGTCTTTTTTTGCAGATCAGCATTTTCATTCTGGTATGACCATCAGGAAAGGTCTTTAATGGAAACCACTAGGCATAACCAACTTTGTAAGACACACCACAGTTATGGTCAATAAAGGTTCTGCAGAGCCATGGCCTGGAAGAAATATAGTTACCTAGAGCAAGTTCTAGACCAGGGGTGCTCAATCCTGGTCCTGGAGAGCTACCACCCTGGAGAGTTCAGGTCCAACATGCCTGCATCTCACATTCAGACACCCCTGAGGGCCTTAATCATCTGGATCAGGTGCTTGATTAGAGTTGGAGCTAAAGTCTCCAGGGTGGTAGCTCTCCAGGACCAGGATTGACCCCTGTTCTAGACAATGACACAACTCTGGCCAAAATTATTACCTAATAAACAATTCGACAAGTAGGATGAAATCAAACCTTCACAGACATACGAAGGATTGTACAGAATCTAGGGGCTGGTTCATTCTGGTATGACCATCAGGAAAGGTGTTTAATGGAAACCGCAGTGTATCAGCTGATAATCTGACCTTCTCTGACCTTCTGTGTTCTGTCAAACAATGGGTCATTTAGCAATAGTCAACACATGCCCGTGGTAGTTCTCCCTCTTTCGCTCTATCTTTCCCTCCCTTCCTACACCAAATCATTATACAGATTTCACAGACGACTTAAAAATGATGTGTGGATCTAGCACGAGGGAAGAAAAAAGCAATAAATCAGTGCTTTTAGTCTTGGCAAGAAATGGAATGACTTATTAAGCTTCTCGTAAATGCATTAGCCCATCTGTAAGTGGGGGGGAGTCTGATAAATGCCAAATAACCAGAGAGATTAAAAACAAACAAAGTCTGACAGGAGGGAAATGGAATATGAAAAGTGAAGGCAGCATGCGGCGTCGGGTACCGATGTCTTTAGGGCCTCGAAGGATTCCGGGCACGTTTGACAAAGCGAAGCTCCTTCGGCCATGTCGGCAGGGATGAATCCAATGTTTTTTTACTCCACTCTTCTCCCAATTGCTTACTTTCCCAATTTGACTTCATGTGGCTTTTTGAAATAACAAGATGTTTTCAGTCTAGTCACAGCTATATGCTTCCTATTTCTGTTAGTGAATGAATGACTCAAAATAGAAGCAGCAATTCAATGGAAGGACAATACTCTAATCTACTTTTACAGCCAGTTAGATTTCCGGCTATTGGCAGACACAGTTTACTCTTCAAACAAACATTAAATGAATAATAGTATGTGGACACCCCTCAATTATTGTGTTCAGTCATTATAGCCACATTCATTACATGCATATACACATAATCAAGTACATACGCACAGATATTTTCTTGCGTAAAGTCCCCACAAATACTGTAGAGGAAATTGCAAGTGAGAGTACAACTCTAACTTACGCCCATGGTTTTGGAACGGCAGGTCTAATATACTGCAGGGGTAATAGTCACATGTCCATAAACTTTTGACCACTAGTGCCTTAGTTTAGTCTGACCTATCCTGAACAATAGTCCCACAGTTTCACCATCAAAAATGTTTGTGAACCCTTTAGAATTTTCGATATTTCTACATACATGTGACCTAAAATATAATCAGAAATTCAAAAAGTAAATGAAAAAAATGAACAGATATGACAGATCCGACTGTGGCAAAAAGTGAGTGAACCTGTTCTTTTAGTGTATGGTGAGACCTTTTTGTGCAGCAATAACTAAATGTTTGTGGTACCTGATGATCGATGCTGAACTTTGACTTGATTACAGAACAGCTTGGTGGGTTTCTTTACATTACTTTCTTGTTTCAGGTCCTTCCACAACAAGACTGTTACGTTACTCAATGTACTTGCTGTAGGTTCCAACTTATCCTGAGATTCAGTTCATGGCTTGATGTTCTGAAAATTCATTAGCGTTTACTGTTATAATAAAAAAATTAATTGTTTCATCAATGAAGCACAGATGACCCAAACCATGATACTATCACCACCATGTTTCATATGAATCGTTCAAGATTCAACGAGTCATGTGTATAGTAAGGAAGCATGTTTCCATACAAGATGGGATGCTTTCTTTGTTGAACACAGAATGCCAGTAAGAATATTAAGATTTCTTATATTCTTAATACACTTACTAACAATCTGTGTTCAACAAAGAACAAATTTCATTGTGCAAGAAAAACACGTTTTCTTGCTGTACATGATAATAAAGACTTTAATTTTTTGAATCTTGAATGTTTCATATGGGGAAGATGAAATTTGTTGAACAAAAAATGCCAGTAAGAATATTTTATAAAGATTAATCAAGATTTTTTTAAGTGACTAGGTCACAACACAGTCCTGTCTTGTAAATAGTGTGTTGTGTCCTCTTCACTATATATATATATATATATATATATATACACACACACATTCTGTTAGTAATAATATATATATTTTCAAAGAAAAAACACGTTTTCTTGCTGTACATATGTCAATAAACAATTTAAATCTTGAATATTGAATGATTCATATGGGGAAGATGGTTTTTATAACTGAATACAGTGTTTTTCTATCCTTCAACCATACACAAAACATTTTCCAATTCATTTTAACCCTAATGTCCAAGGTATGCTCCATTTGTAGCTCCTTAAAAAAAGGCTAAAACCAACTTTATTTCCCACAGCCTGTGGTTAAACTGAAGCTTTATATTTATTTATTTTATTTTATCTCTATCTTTTGTTTTCTATTCTTTCATTCTGCACTTCAATGTTGCTTTTTATGCTATTTATTAAGCTTTTATGCTATTTTACCTCTGTAACGCACATTGAATTCCGTATGTGTATGATAATGTGCTATATGTTTAAACTTGCCTTTAACCTTAGTTTTTAATCTGTTGGTGCAGGTGAGCAGGTTTTCTTGTGAAGATCAGACTAAAAAAATATGACACTTTTAATTTTAACTCATCAGTATTTTGGTAAACATGGCAAGCTGTTTCTCAATCTAATTTACATCCTCACCCCAGTCTCACCATCCCCAACCCCCGAGCTCTCCGCATTTCACCAGCTTGTCATGTGACCTTTTCAGAAGATATGTGTTGTGGCCTCCAGAACATATGGTGAGATTTTTGTGGCTTTTTAAGCTTCTTCAAAATTAAATCTCACAGTCATTACTAGAGATTTTTAGAGTGGACCACCTGGAAAAATAGAGAAAAAACTTAC
This sequence comes from Lepidarchus adonis, assembly GCA_037576955.1. NCBI lineage: Eukaryota > Metazoa > Chordata > Actinopteri > Characiformes > Lepidarchidae > Lepidarchus > Lepidarchus adonis. The sequence continues at coordinate 5,235 of JBBIGC010090455.1, forward strand.
ATACACACACACACACACACACACACACACACACACACATGGCTGTATGAGCACAGTGGGTGTGTGTTGCTAATGAAGCAGTGTTAATGGTAGGTATACAGACTGCCAGTGTTCTCCCACTGAGCAGAAACACTCCAGCATCCACTTAACACTGTACACACTGTGCTAATGACACCTAATAATAACAACAATGGCAGCAAACACAACAAGCAGCTACAATAAACAACAATGACAGTTTCACAAATAAAAAAGTGTTTCTTTTCTACACAACACCTCCATAAGCTCTTAGATTTTTTTTTTAAATAAAGACTTATTCCAATTAGCTACAGCTGTCACAAGTAGTGCTTTAGGTAAAAAAAAATAGTATCAGTTATAATCAGAATCAAAATCAGAAAACTTTATTGATCCTGGGGGGAAATTGTTTGTGATGACTGTCACAGCACACAAGACACACAGATACACAGATCAATAGAATAGAATAATGTAAAAAATAGTCTAGTAAAATAAAATGTAATAAAACACTTTTAAGTATTACTATTAAGTTAAATTATATAATGAAAAAAGTAGTATTATAGAATATTGCAAATGAAGAATAATGCACGTGAGGGATATTGCATATGAAGAAAAATTACATAAAACTATAGACTAACGACTGATATTGCAAATTGTAGTAATGTAATGTTGTAGCACTTATATTTTGACATTGCATAATGTTTTAGCACTTGTATTATAAAAGGCATATGACATTGTGTAGATATTGTGTTATCAACACTGTCCTACAAGTATGGTCTAAAGACTGACCATGTTGAAGAACATAATAAAAAAAAATCTTAATTGTTTTTAGGCTTTCATTTTTTTATTTATTATTTATTTATATTTTTGGGGATGGGGGCACATTTTGCTGCTCAAATTAAATTTGGTATAGGTTCTAGACTACTGTTGCTTTACTGCTGCAATTTTAATAAAATGCACATTTAGTACAAAGAGTGAGATAAATAGTTTGTTTCTATAGATCACACCGTTTGCATAGGAAGAGGCATAGGCATCTTTTAGGTCCCGTTTTGTGCGTACACAATGGTTATAAATGAGACCCCTGGTCTGTGGTCTGAGTGTATAAACCAAGGGCAACAAAGGCAAAGAAAAAATCCAAAACTGGAGAAAGAAACCTTGGAGGAACTCACTTTCCTCTGTTCTTTGTCAGATAGCAAAAAGAATAATATTACTATCAACATTATTAACAGCATAATGTGAGCTAAAATATCTTGACCAATAAAAACTTTCACATGAGCTCAGCAAAGATTCTGAAGTTGCCATGCTGTGAAGCCATCAATCGATCCATTGCTCCCCTAAACTTGCCTTGGCAAGGACTTTAACAGCAATCGCAAGGTGAGACTATTGCTATTATCACTTCTTCTCTCTTCTTATAACCAGGGGAGGCTGCTATAAATGGACCAGCCCGACTAAGGCCTTCCAATCGTTCTAAGAAAAAGAAGCACCAATGGTCTGATATTTGGAATCCATGTTGTTTTGTGATGTTATCAAATGAGAAGAAGCAGATTACTTTGCAGTTCTGTGGATCTATGAACACTAGCATCATCAAATCATAAAAAAGTCCTGGCTAAAATGAGCTGATTTAGATCTAGCCCAAAATTTAGATTTACATAGCCTATGTGGAGCTGTGTGCTGTTGTGACATAAGGTTGTGGTGAAATATCCCTTAAAATCTTGAACTATCAATTAAGAATGAAAAGTCTCATCCAACTTAAGGTACAGAGGTATTTAGATGTGTATTGGGAACCCTCCCACGCTCTGTTGGCCTATTGTGCCAATTACTATTCATATAACTGTTTGCCAGTAGCCAATCAGCAAAGCCTGATTACACATACAACACATTTGTATCATGGTTCAAACAAAGAAGGTACAAAGATTTCTGACTCCATCAATCAACAGTCAGACAGTCAAAGTTGATGTTCATGAGTCCACCATCAGGAGAACACTCAACAGCAATGGTGTGTATGACAGGGTAGCGAAGAGAAAACTGCTGCCCCTAAAAATATTGCTGACCATCTACATCTACAGTCTACCAAAAACATGTGGACAAACCATAAGGATTCCAGAAGAAGTTTTATCAACGTATGATGCCAAAATGGAACTTTTTGGCTTAAATGATGAGTGTTACATTTGGAAAAAAAAAACACTGGATTGCAGTATAAGAACCGTATTCCACCTGTGAAAGTAGAAGGCCAAATCAAAGTCCTGACCTTAATCCAATTTAAATGTTGTGACAGAACTAAACACCCAAGTCAAAGCTATTCTGTATGGAGGAATCTTAGTGTGCAGGACTGATTACCACAAACGTTTAGTTGCAATTGTTGGAAGGGGATCACAGCAAATACTGAAACTACATGTTCAATAAAATGTTCAATTAAATGTTGAGTATTTTTTAAAAGTAAGTTTGTCTACTTTTATGACTTGTTTGAATATCAGATGCTGTTTTAGGTCACGTTTCTATTAAAATATAAAGGGTTCAGAAACTTTCAAGCACCATTGTAAAAAACAGATTGAAAACAACACGAGTAAATTTGTCTGCGTTTGTAGAAACAGAATGAAAATAAGTTCATGCTAACAAGAACTCTATAGTCAGTTTGTGAATATTAGAGTAAATCTGATGAAACTTGCCTCCATGAGTGAAGGTCGTCAAACGACAGGCAGATCAGACAGAGCTGTGATATATAATGCAGAGCAAAAACGCTTGACAATTGCATGTTATACTCAGTGCTAGAGATTGACTAGGGACAATCGTTCTTGTCTCAGCCAAAGAAAAAGAAGGAGTTCAAAGAAGAGCAATAATCTTCTCATCACTTATTCCAGATGTTGTTTGAGGCAGCCATGATAGAAATGGTTTTAACCACCACCATCCACCCAACACCCTGCAGACAATGTCCACCAGAAGATATTCCAGAGGAAGGAGAAAACCTATTTCATCTTCCTTCAAGAATTGTTCATCCAAGCTGATTCATCAAGGCCTTGGCTGCTTAGCAGCACAAGTTGTGTCTAAACACCAAACCTTGGTGGACACTGGCCCTCCTGGACTTGGGCAGCAATCCCATAATGCAATGTGAAAGAGAACCTCCTTTTCTTACATACGTTCTAACCAGATGTACTTCATCATGGTCCTTGGTGTTGAAAATCACCTTTCTGTGTGTCTGAAGTGGTTTTCAAATACTGTTTTGAGGAACTTTTTGAGCTCCTAGTTCAGGGTTGGTACTTTCTCAACCTGGAGGAACCATGAGTGGAAAAGAAAGAATAAAGAGACTGACCCAGCACTGCTGAACACCCGTCCCAATTACGACGCCCGCCCCTCTCCCTCGGCCTGTCCCGTCCTTACAGGACCTTATAAAGCAAATATATTTTGTGCATCTATCAATATCAATCTGTCTCACTTCCCGACATACACACGTACACTTCCAGCTCTGTCGCTCTCTCGCTCTCTCCCTCCAGCCAGAGCAGAGTTATTTTTCAGGCCTGACACCTCCGCTGGCTTTCAATCAGTGCTTTTGAAAATTGAATCTTGGTTCTCCTCCCGACCAACCGCACCGACTTCTCTTTGGTTAAAAAAAAAAACTAAAGGCACATGTTGAATTCACAAACAGCCTGTGAGTCGCGCGAGCCGGCGGCGCGGCCTCCTCCCCCCGCAGTGCGGCAAATTGAGAAGATTTTGTCCTCTTTTGGCCTCGGGAAATTCAGATGATAACTCAGGGAGATGAAGGCATGCGCCTGCGTTTCGGAGGCGGCGGATGTGTTTCCCCGGAGAGAAGCAGGCCACTGATGTGTCACTCAACGTACGTTTGCGTTTCCTGTGAAAATGGAGATGACTTTCTATGACTTTAGCAAATCTTCAGGAGGCTTGAAGTGCTGCAATGATCAGGGCTTCAGGTGTCTGCAGTACTGACACCGCACGGTATACGCCTGCATTCCTTCTTTTGTTGATTTATGTATGCCTTTCCCAGAGGCGCTCTCTCTCTCTCTCTCTCTCTCTCTCTCTCTCTCTCTCTCTCTCTCTCTCTCTCTCTCTCTCTCTTTAACTCAATCACTTACTTACTTTGTCTTTGTTTTCCCCTACTTCTCTTTTCACCTTCTCCGTCGCTTTGTTAGCCTTTCTATCTCTCTCTCACTCTTTATAGCCTCTTTATAGCTCTCTCTCTCACTCTCTTTCTCAGACTCTTTCTCTCTTTCTCAACAAGTCTGTTCACTCTATTTCTCCTAGCTTCTCTCTCACTCTTTCTTGTACCATTTCTGTATCTCTGTTTTTCAGTCTCTTACTTCCTTTTTCTTTGTTTTCCCCTCCACTTCTTTTTTTTCTTCTCCCTCTCTCTCTCTCTCTTTCTCTCTCTCTCGCTCTCTCTCATTCTTAGTCTCACTCTTTCTCACTTCCTTTTTCTTGTTTTTGCTCTTTTTTTTTCTCCCCTTCTCTTTTTCTGGGCTTTGCGCGCTCTCTCTCTCTTTCTCTCTCTCTCTCTCTCTCTCTCTCTCTCTCTCTCTCTCTGAAGGACACAGTCTCAGTGCTGTTTCAGAGAGAGCAGGTGTTTATATATATATATATATTTATGTATATGAATAAATATTTCCCCTGTTCTTCATCCTCCTCTTGGTTCAGGACCAGGGCTCCGGACAGCAGGCGTGTCAACAACAACCCCAGGAAGGAAGGGGAAGAGCTGGCACCCATGTCGTCCCCCAGTGAGCACCCAGCCTGCTGCTGCAGCTTTCTGAACTGCCTGGCACACGGCATTCATAAACAGCACACACACACACACACGCACACACATGCACACATGCACACACACACACACACACACACACACACACACACACACACACACACACACACACACAC